>CAIGRT010228506.1:0-11315 GCA_903798405.1 Fraxinus platypoda | reverse complement strand
TGAGGAATGAATGTAGATTATGTAGTAGTGTAGAAAATAGATTGTAAAATTGAGATTATAACTTAATAATGTAAAATGTAGAAGATAATCAATATATTAGAAATTTAGAGAGTAGAGAATGAGAAATTGATAGTTGGTTGAAAAAAAAATGGATTAATGGAAGGGTCTTTTGACGAGCCCGAGCGGCTCTTGGCTCGTTTTTTCACAAGCCGAGCGGCCGACTCCACTAATTAATCCCCGAAAATAATGGTCAGTGATTGGAGTAGAGAGATGAATATGTACATGTATTTATTGGGAGAGAGAATGTGATTTTTGAGAAAGTGAAAAAAAACTGAAGGTTTTAGGATAGATAAGGTGATTATTCAAATTGCGATTTAGAATGAAATTGAGGTTACTTTCTAAGGCTATTTTAATCCAAATTTTGTGAATAATAATCATTTAATCCAAAGTAGAAAAACAATGCCATATTTCAAAATGTACAACGTAAACTAAACATTTTCTCTATATTTCTCTTTAGGTAATGACCATCTTGCATATTTGTCCTCAATAGTTTTTTTAATATGAAGTGAGTTCAGAGGTGGCACTTCTTTAGCCATTGGGCCCCATAGATTTTACGCCACAAAGCAACCTTCTTCTCAATCTTAGCCTGACAAGTACGGACAATTTTGGCATACACGCACGTTTGTGGATGGAATGCTAGACAATACATTCATATGATCACATCATTAGGACATTTTTCTATAAATTAGGTCATACATCTAATTGTTAAAGACATTGTCGTGCCGTATGAAGAGAGGAACACTCTTAAAGCGTGACACCTCGTCTTGCCTCGATAATTAGCCCATGTATGGAAGATATTTTGAGAATGAATTTTATGAAATTAGGTTTTTTGAAGAATATATTGTGTAAAGATAAGAAAATATTATGAGTTTCGATATAAAATTATTTTATCGGGTGAATGTATAATTAAAAATAATTTTTTTAAAAAGTGGACTGACTTTATAATTATTGGCTTTGGAAAAATGGACTGACTTAATAATTATTGACCAATTCCCTTTCCTAATAAATGCTTATTTTACTGATTCAATAGCTACATTAGTACAACTTTAAAACTTCATTTGGCACATAAATCCAAATTCTATCATTTTCAAGTAATGTTATCCAACCGAATTGATATCAAGCACCGATTTAAGTGGAAATTGCATGAGATTAAACGATGGGTTCATTTAGTCCTCGTTCGGTGGGATTTAAATTAATTTTTTAGTAGAATTTGATAAAAGTTGATGAAATGTGTGGTTGAAAAGTCATTGATCTCATGAAATGTGTTGTTAAAATTAATTGTTGACTTTGACTTAGATTAAAATCTAAATTTTAATCAGAACCAAACATGTGCTTAAATGCAATATCACGTGATTCATTTAATTGAACATATCAAATGTCGCCACCTACAGTGGTGAGCACCATTAATGCTAGATAATATTATTCATTATTTTAACACTGTCCAATTTTTCACTATTTTGTTCTAATTCATTGTTACATTTAGAGCTTGTCTCGGAGAAGTTTTTTAGAGGGAAAAATAATTTTTTGGAGAACGTATAATTAAAAAGTAGGAAAAAAAAATTATGAATTCTATAAAATATTTGGTTGAAAATTTGTTTGGAGAAAATTTATTTTTCAAAAATTCTCTTTCAAACGAGTTCTTAATAAATTGTTACGGTCAAGTTTTATCAACTTATCACTTTTTTGACTTGTTCTTTTTAGATTGAGTAATGTTATCCAATGATCATTAGGGACTCTATATGATCATTATCGGACTGATAATAGATAACATTACTCATTTAGATTGCATTACTGTCGATATTTTCTTCTAATTTATTGATGAAAATAATTATTAAAAAAACAGAAGTTTGCAAGACTTTCATAACCCAATAAGCACACCACTAGTTATTTTGTCAAACAAAAACCATTAATAAACAAGACTTAGGTTTACCTAAATAATATTCTTTCCAATTTTATTTTATTTTCTAATAATTATTCAACTGAATTTAGATAGATGAGATAGTGAGATTCTTCACCGTCCATACAATTAATTAATTATTTATACAAGACCATTTTAATTGGAGGGCTGAGCCCATTATGCTATTCTTAATTAGTAGAAAAAAATAATAATAAGATTTTTAAAACTATTGCAATAACGCGGCCGCCTTTAACCCACAAAGGCTTGAAATCACATCATCATTTGGGACCACTATTGTGGTGGCTAGGACTAGGAAAAATATTTTGAAAATAAAAATAAAAATTACATATATTGTAATTTGCCAAAATATTTTGTCAAAAAATTGTATATACATCAAATAACTATATAGATTGCAATTGATGTATTTTACTTTGACTGTGGTTTTATGTTTTAAAGAAATATTGACAAAGGGATGAATCCAGAAATATCTCTTGTTCTTATTATAGAATTGTGGGTGCCGATTTGCTATGCACTATTCATGATGCTACCGTAGAAATACTTTATTTGAAGATGGTTCGAGGTAGAGGAAAAAATATGAGGTACTCTATTGCTTAGTCTTTCTTTTATTTACTGTAAATATAGGATGAATGCCCCAAATGGTTAGAAATCACAATTTCATGTAATGTAGGTAGTGGTTATTATCAATTCGTTTCAAATATTTAACAAAAATTGATGTTTTTCAATATAATTCCCTTTTTTTTTTATCTATTTGTGCAAATCGCCCATATTAGTAAAGATGATAATCAGTTTAGGTGGCAACAAGTCATTTGATCATTGTCCAATGCATCACAACTTTATTAAACAATGAAATAGGGGTTCAATGCCAACTAAATTAGTGATATTTCTTCTAATGTTGAATATTATTATTCTCATCGTATAGAACACTACTTGCACATAGGACTATCAAGCATGTTTTAGCATGACAATTTAGGTTCGAACTTGTAAGCGAAATGTTCTAAACCTCTTTATACCAATTTGATCGAGTCGAATGAATTTTTTTAGTACTCTCGAAGTATTGAAACTCGATATTATTTACCACTATTTAATTGACGTGTATTAAATAATTAGGAGTTACTCTCCAAACATAAATAAATAATGGACATATATGTCCCCATGCGTACATCACGAGGAAATCACCCCTTTTTTTTTTTTCCGTGTAATAGGAAAAATCAATAAGGCTAAAATTCTACATAGAGCCCTTTAGATGTAACATCCAAGTCTAAGCCCCCTTCTTTGATCAAGTCAATCGATTTATCAAATGGTCTTCTTTTCCCGTGTTTACCACTGCAAAGACATTACCCCATCCACGCCCACCCACCCTCGCACCCCAACCCCTGTCACCTTTCATCATCAATTTTTTTATATACGAACTCCCTCTACCATCATTTCAAAGTAGTTTCTTTACATTTCTTAAACCTATTGAATTCCTAATTACTTCCTCTGAACCAATCTGAAATGGCACAGGTGAGATTTCCTTCTCTTTCTTTGCTTATATTTTTTTCTTTTATTATTATTAGTGTTCTTGTTTTACACACACTAGTTACTATCTATGTGACGTATCATGAAATTTTACATTTGATAATTCGATTTGCCCGTCGAGTGTCAATTTCATATTGATCTACGAGGCTCTCTGTTTTACTTATTGATCACTGATGACCCACAAACTTTCTTTAATGCATGTTAGATAAAACTGAATCGTTTAATCCTCACAAAATTTTCATAAAAACAAGAAAAAATAAATAGAATCTGGGTTTTGTGCTTCTTCTTCTCGGATCTTAAATTCTTCACATTTCAATGACTTTTTTTTTTGTCTCTGCAGAAACTAGTCTTAAAAGTAGAAGTACGTCGTGAAAAAGAGAAACAGAAGGCCATGAAAGCAGTTTCTAGACTTTCGGGTCAGTATTTAATACGAGAAAGAGTTAAAATTTTGTCTATTACGCTGTCCATTCAACGTGTTAGTCGATGATCTCTGCTAATTTGTTCTCATATAGGGGTTGAATCTCTGGCTATGGACATGAATGAGAAGAAATTAACAGTGGTTGGGGGTGTTGATCCAGTTCAAGTTGTGTGCAAATTGAGAAAATCATGGCACACAGAAATTCTAACAGTTGGTCCAGCAAAAGAACCCGAAAAGAAAAAAGAGGATGAAAAGAAGGATGATAAAAAGAAAGATGATGATAAAAAGAAGGATGAAAAAGAACAAATTGCAGAACTTGTCAAGCTTTACAAGAATTACTATCCTCATTACCCACAGAACTACCATGTTTACAGTGCAGAGGAGAATCCAAATTCTTGTGTTATTTCTTGATTATATACTATGGAATTGAAGGGAAGAAGAAGAGAGGATAGAGGAATTATATTGTTGAATTTCGATGATTTTTCTGATTTTCAAGAACCCATAGGTACAAGAAGATGTGGCATTACAGAGAATGAATAAATCTTGGGTCTTTCTGAAAAAATTATCTGTAATATTTGGGAGAAAGTTTACAAGTCTTTTATTATTATAAATTAAATAATTATTTTTCGTAGTGGTGGCAACGAATTGTCTCACGAGCCTAAGCTAGAGGTTGAACTCGGCTCAGCAAGAATTTAGAATCGGGCTTTTGGCTCGCGAGTAGAGTCAAGCTCGGGTCGTCTTCCCAATGAATAGTTGACTTAGACTTTCTTTGTTTAAATTAGAACAATTAAATTGGTATTAATAAGAGCAATTAAATCTCGACTAAGACGTAGATAGCTCATTATTGTGTCATTTTCTAGTTTCTACCCCCCAAAAGTGCTAGCATTCTGCCATTTCTAGAAACATGAAAAAAATATTTACTTCAAAACAAATGGTTGGGCTACCATTAGGGTGTCAATGAGTCGAGTCGAGTCGAGTCGAGCCGAGCCGAGCTACGAGTCAAAACTTGAAGTTCGAGCTCAACTCCAATAAAAATAGTTCAGGCTTTTTTTTTTGCCCGCTCGGCTAAAAAATTTCGGCTCAGGCCTTAGCGAGCCGAGTCGGCTATTTTTTTTTAAAATTCGTGACAAAATTAAAATTGATATGAAACTCAAAATTTATCGCATATTTATAGCATAAAAAATGTATCCGTTTCAACCAATTTTTTTAAAAAAATAGTAAAAATAAAAAAAATTCAACACGGGCAGCTGTGCTACGGCTTGGTTAAATGTTTCTATTTTTAAAATTTGTAAATTATTTTTTAAAAAAAATTTTAGAGTTGATTGTCACGGGCCAAAAATGACCCGTGTGGCTCGAGCTGGACCGGCTTGTGGCCCGTCGGGCCGAGCCCCATCTTGCCATCCCTAGCTACTGTTATTATACTCAATATTGACTCATCAGTGAATCCAACTTTTAATCATACTCGATGACTTGTTGTTTGAGTTATTTTCATTCTACCTCGACACTCGAGAGTTTATCGACGCGACTCAAAGACTTTATTCATTTGAGAATAGAAGGGACGTTTATAGAACTAGTATACCATTCATTAACTACCAATATTTTTTGGTTGACGAATTAGGTAGCTGACTTGTTATTTATATATTTCTTCATGAACGTTTTCTCCTTTTGATCCTACTATACTTCATTTAAATCCTACAATTAATTTTTAACCTTTGAACAATTCAATGAATAAGTCTTCCTCTGGGTCAACCCTGAGTTTTATTCGAGTCTAGAAATTTCGCGCTTTCAAGTTACCTCAATTTGAATGTTTGTGAATATTCCAAGTCATACTGAGTCTCGTTTGGAGTTTCTTTCATTTCTAGTACATACTTTTCAATGACAATGATAACTATTAGGTGGTTTTTTCTATCATATTTCCAATTAAAATTGACAAGAAAGGGAATTCGAAAAATCCAATGTAACGATCCATCCAGCTAGCTACATAATATTATCCACAAGATAATGAAAAATTGACAAGAAAGGGAATTCGAAAAATCCAGTATAACCATCCAGCTAGCTTCATAATATCATCTTTTCATACTCGAACGACCTAACGTATACCCTGTTTGATATTGATTAAAATCAAGATTTTAATGCAAGTTTTTGTTTGATATCGATTAAAATTTAGACTTTAATTTAAGTTAAAGTCAACAATCAATTTTAACCACATATTTTATGAGTCCAATAACTTTTCAATCACACATTTCATCAATTTTTATCAAAATTTACTAAAAATTTGATTTTAATCCCCACCAAATATGGGTTAATTTAAAGTTAATAATTAATTTTAATCACACATTTTATCTTACCCACAACTTTTCAACTAGGGGTGTCAACGAGCCCAGCCGAGCCACGAGCCAAAACTCGAAGCTTGGCTCAAGTAAAAATGGTTCGAACTTTTTTTGGCCGGAGTCGAGCAGAGCAAAAGCTCGGCCAAAAAATTTAGACTCGACCCGAAAGCCGAGCTGGCTCGATTTTTTTTTTTTTTAAAATTCATTATAAATTAATTTATTTTTTTTATGAATAATAACTAACTATTAACATATAAATAAAGTCATTTTATATACTCATTCAACCACACATTCACAAAATAAAATATTTCACACGTAAACACAAAATATTTCCTTACTTTTTAACCACATATTCTCTTAAAAACCACTATTCAAAATATTATTTTTCCCAAACGATGATCATCAAATATTGGCTAAATATAGATTAACTTTCGACTTAACTTATATTCTCGAGCCATCTAGAATGAATGAATAGTCAATTCTCTAATTTGTTTCCAATGCATTAAAAACTCTATTAGACAAGTGGGTTATCCACTGTCACTCATAAAGAATTCATCTCATCTTAAGTTGAGGCTAGTTTGAGTTTACAATGTGAAATTCGAGTCAAATCTTAATTAATTTAATTAAACTCTAAAACACTTGCTGTTGTTCGACAACCATTCTTTTTAAACCTTTTTTTATACACTTATGTTTAACCATACATCCACACAATAAAATATTCTGCATGCAAATTCAATTTTTTTTTTCTATTTTTTAACCACACATTTTCCTAAAAAATTTTATTCAAAACTCTTTTTTCCAAAAGTATAATTGTCAAATAGGGGGCTAAATGTTGAAAGGAATAAAAACTTAGTTGTACTTGAAAATTCGTTCATTTAATAAGCTCATGTGTGAGCCTTTTCATTAAAATTCATTTTTTCCAAGTTTATTTTTAATCACAATTCTCCCAGTAAAATAATTTGTATGTAAACCAAAACGTTTTCTTTACTTTTTAAATTCACATTCTAAACAAATTACTTTTTACATAAAATATTTTTAAAATGGGACTCCAACAAGGACTTGAGTAAATTATTCGACCGGACGGACTCGATCGATTGTACCAATGAGTCACATTTCTCTTATGTTTGATTGACAAAAGCATAAAAGTCCTATAAATTTGACTTATTGCTACGCATCCCCATCATTTTATTTTTCGGGGGTGATATTCTATATGTTGCACATGTGGGTTATTCATTATTTTTGCTATTATTACATTCTTTATTTTTAATTCAAAGGATAGAAACTTCATTTAACTAAGAATGCTATAGGCCAAAAGTAGACATATATCAAGATAACTTCAGTTTTGAAACACGTTGATAGTGCTCTAATAATTTCGAACCACATTACAATAAGATAATGAAAAAATATTTGAATTTGAATTTGTTTTTATGTTAGTTGTTATTCCTCATCGAAACTCCAAACATCGGTCACGTGGCAGTCAGAGAGCAGATCAATTTAGTCCCGCACTCCATATCACTATCCTACCTGGCCTAATTGTGGTCATCTAATTTAGGTTGTTGAAGTGATGCCCACCTCAGTCGAAGTGTCATGTAGAGGTTGATCCTCCGTGGTCGAGGTGAGGTTTCATGACATATCGCACTCGAAGCAACTAGCCTCTCAACGTGAGAAAGCATCTTCTTGCTTTGCCTCTTCCAAGAGATCCTTTCGTATAAGACTTATATTGATCGAGACTGATGTGACCTCTCTACAGCAAGCATTATTTTTCGTTAACTTGTAATTCATTTATCAGATATCTAACATAAGCCATAGGGTGGCTACTTTCAGAATTAATTAATGCTACAAAACCTATGATTGCAGAAGTGACACCTAGGAGGATACGCCTCGATCGTTAGGATGAGGTCACGTGTCCTTTTATCCAACGATAACCACTTCACGTGCTTTTAATATAAAAGCTCACACTTAATGTTATTTGAAGGTAATACAATTATACACTTTCAATATCATTATTGTTCATTCTTGTTCTCTCTACAACTTGGTATCCGTACACACGTTCGTGGCTCACATCTATTGTTCATCCTATACCTAAATATATAAATTGGTTGACTAGGTCATCGCGGTGCATGCAACCGCCTTCATTGTCAGAAAAAGTCACGTGCTTCTAATGATTTGTTTAAGTGTACAAAAGTATTACATGTAGACGTGAGTGGAATCAAAATCCGTTGACCAAGTCACCAACTAGAAATCGAGGTCAACATTATTGATGTTCTATACTGTGTTGAATCTACAAACATGTCAACGTTGACTTGTGGTAACGAATGCTTATACTAATTCATAAATATATAAAATGGGTGTGTCCATGTCATATGATTTCATTTTTTTGTATGTAGTGCACCAAGGTGCACAACATTGCATCATCTCTTATGTTAATCTTCTGCGGATGCCCGACAAATCATTGTTTCTTCAATCAAATTATTCTTAATTTCTATGCCATTCTCATTCTAAACTACTAATAACACATAAATAAATAAATATAGGGAAAAAAGGAAAGGAGTTACTATTGATCCATTTGTCCAACAATTATATTTATTATTTTATATAAGAGGGCAATCTAAATTTTTGCAAATCCTAGTTCTTGTACGACTGAATTGTCTACTCGTACTACGAATGATAGGCACTCATATTGTCTCAATTATTCTTTCTTTCTCGGGCACGATAAGAAAAGTGTTGAGATGTGCACTATTGGAGAAAACGTGTTTGTGAAATCATATTTTTGTTAGTGGAGGTCTCTGTTGATATTATGACATGTTTGTCTGTGACCGTTGAATGAGGATTCTAGATTCTTTTGATGGTTTAACCGTTAGTCTACTGGTCATTTTGGAGCAGATCTTTGTTGGTTTTGAGAGATTTTTACTCTCCTTGTTCTCTCTCGAACTCCTCACTCGAGAAATCTTAGTTTTGTCTCTTCTACTTCATCTCTTTCTATTTTCTGGGTTTTTATGATCAAGAACTTGGTGTTCTCTGCTCTTCGTGATAAAGAAAGTGTGTAGATTTTGCTCCAGTCGTCTTTGAGAATAATAGGTAAACGTAAACATGACAAATCTATATATCGACTATTCTAGAACATGGACCAACAATTGGACTCTACAATTGATTACATTAAATTAATTAATAAACCAGAAATTTAAACATAAGCCCATCGATTTATATGTCCTAAATCAAGTTCATTTTACAAATATCTCTACGTATGCTACTACTAGAATATACAGTATATAATACTTGAAGGCATATTTTGAATGTGTTAGGATTTATGTTGTATTGGCAATTCTTTAAACAAAAAGATTATTCTAAAAGAATATGATTATTATAAAAGAGTTGTAAAAGTCAAAAAGTCTTTTAGAGAGTTGTATAGATGAATTACGAGACTTTGGATTCGAGTATGGAACAAAGAGAAACAGTCGTCAGATTTACGCAAGCCTGCTGCCTAGCTGATGCTCGAGCGGAAAAAAACAGAATCATTGTTGCCAGCGNGAGACTTTGGATTCGAGTATGGAACAAAGAGAAACAGTCGTCAGATTTACGCAAGCCTGCTGCCTAGCTGATGCTCGAGCGGAAAAAAACAGAATCATTGTTGCCAGCGTATCGCTTGAGCGACACGCCTATCACTCAAGCCCGGAGCTCGAGATATGGTGTTATACGTGAAATCCTAGTTCATATTTTTCAAGAATTCTATCTATCTTATAGTACCTAAATACCTCTTATTGTAAATACCCAATGCTCGGTACGTTTTTGTAAGTGGTTGATTATTATTTTACATCTTTATAACATCAGTCCAAGATACAAGAACACATCCAAATTTTGAGATTAAATCTTTGATTCTTGAGATTAATCAACCACAGGTTGGGAAAAAAATTGAATTCAAATAATCCAAAATACCAACTTCCTAGATATAATCAGAAAGATACTTTCTCAATAACTTTTAGAGATTGCTGAAATTTGAGGGAGGTTGGAACAGAAGCATGGGAAGAGTACAAGAACAATGTGTTCTTGGTGATCCACAGGAGATAAACAATTCTATATGATCGAGAGCAGGCGTGCTCTTAGAGATTGTAGGAATTAGATCAGCGAGCCTAGTGGATTTTCTAGGCTGGATCATACTGTAAGTTCTTATTTCTGTAGTGAAAACTACTAACTTGGTTCCAGAGTTTTTATCCAATTAAAAGTTTTATCCGTCATCGAGTCTTGTGTTATTATTGCTCTATTTATTATTATGGCAATTCAACATAGGATAAAATTGACTTGATTGACTAAACATCTATAACAATTTAAAAGTGACTTGTTGCTTTTAATTGATAATTTTAATTCATCGTTATTCACCTATTATGTGATTTTAGGGTCGAACTAGTAACTTTCAAATGGTATTAGAGCCCAAACTCATTTCCTACCCTAGTTTTCTCGATGAGTAGTTCATTGTCTGTTCAACCATATTTTAATGGCAGTAACTATGCATATTGGAAAGTTAGAATGCGAGCCATCCTAAAATCTATGGATGAGTGTATTTGGTTGAGCGTAGTAAATGGTTGGACCGTCTCATCTACCATAGTTGTAGGTGTAGTTACCCTTACTTGATTTAGATGAGTGTAATTGGAATTAATAAAAGGCTTCATGTTCTATTCATGGCTTTATCACCTGAAGAATTTAGGTGTGTGTCTATGTGTGAGGTTGCTAAAGAGGTTTGAGATATTTTATAGGCCACACATGAGGGAATTCAGGTTGTTAAGAATTCTAAGTTACAGATATTGACCACTACGTTCGAAGAGATTAAGATGAAATGATGAGACATTCGATGACTTCTATGGGAACTTGAATGATATAGTTAATTCTAGCTCTGACCTAGGTAAGAGAATTCCTGACGCTGAGATTGTCAGAAAAATTCTGAGATCCTTACCCGAGAGATTTAGGCCTAAAGTTACGGTTATTGAGGAGAACAAGGATCTAGATGCTATTAAGATTGAAGAATTGGTTAAATCCATCTAAACTTATGAACTCACATATCTCAACTTAAGAAGAACAA
>CAIGRT010228485.1:0-13879 GCA_903798405.1 Fraxinus platypoda | reverse complement strand
GTCTTCCACATGCTCATTTTTTATTAATTTTCAAATCTAGATCTAAAGTTACATCTGTTGCTTTGGTGGATAAAATTGTTTGCTGTGAAATTCCAGACAACAATAAGTACCCCCATTTATATTCTACTGTTGTTAAACATATGATGCACGGCCCTTGTGGAGTATTAAATCCAAAAAATGTTTGTATGGAAAGTAACCAAATATGTAGAAATAAATACCCAAGAGAATATACATCAACAACTTCACTAGGCAACAATTCGTATCCATTATATAAACGCCGTAATGATGGTAAAGAAGTTAAGGTCAGAGGACATTTACTAAATAATAAGTGGGTGGTACCTTATAATCCTTACTTAATAGCAAAATATGATTGCCATATTAATGTAGAAATATGCTCAACTATTAAAGCAGTGAAATATTTATATAAATATGTTTACAAAGGACATGATCGCATTAGTTTTTGTATGAAAGACAATGATACAAATGTAACTATAGATGAAATTTCGAAATATCAAAATGCAAGATGGATTTCTCCACCTGAAGCGATGTGGAGAATTTATGGATTTGTATTGTCTGAAATACATCCATCTGTTGTTTCTTTACATTTGCACCTTGAACACCATCAAACAATTACTTATAGAGATTCTGATAATTTACAATCCCTTGTTACAAGAGATTATACACAAAGAACAATGTTAACAGAATTCTTTCGCACAAATATTACAGATGAAAAAGCTAGAACTCTTTTGTATAGAGATTTTCCTACTTATTTTGTATGGGATGCAAACAAACGGATGTGGACAGTTAGAAAACAACAACATGTTCTTGGAAGGATAGTTACAGCGCTACCATCTGAAGGTGAGAGGTATTACTTACGCCTTTTATTAAATCACATCAAAGGACCAACATCGTTTGAGCATTTGAGAACAGTAAATGGTGTCTTGTCATCTACTTTCCAGGAAGCATCACTTTTACATGGTTTATTAAGAGAAGATGATAATTGTGAGACATGTTTAGCAGAAGCAATTGTTTATCAATTGCCTCTTTCATTACGTAGATTGTTCGCTACTATATTAACTTTATGTAGTCCTAATAATCCACGTTCATTGTGGAACAAATTTAAATATTACATGTTTGAAGATTTTATAAACCAAGGCATGTCATCAATTACTGCTGAATTAAAAGCATTACAGTGTATTAATTCCATATTAGAACCATTAAACAAAAATGTAAATGATTACAACTTGGTTTCATTTGAAGTTACCATTGAAGAAAATGATAGGTTAGCTACTATGATTACTGAAGAAATGAGATTTGATAGCAATGAAAATAGCTATTTTGATGCAGACACTTTAAACAAAGAACAACGATATGCTTACGATACTATTTTACACCANTGTTTTTTGTTGATGGACCTGGTGGAACAGGCAAAACATATTTGTATAAAGCCTTGTTAAGAACTGTAAGATCAAGAAATATAATCGCTCTAGCTACAGCTTCTTCTGGAGTCTCTGCTTCATTATTACCAGGTGGCAGAACTGCACATTCAAGATTTAAAATTCCTTTAGAAACAGCTGAAAATATTGTTTGTTCAATTAGTAAACAATCTGCATTAGCAGATCTTTTTAGGCTGACTAAACTAATCATTTGGGATGAAGCACCAATGGTGAACCGTTACACTGTCGAAGCCGTGGATAAAATGTTAAGAGATATTAATGAAAAAAATGTACCATTTGGTGGAAAAATAATTGTTTTCGGAGGAGATTTTCGTCAAGTTTTACCAATAGTACAGAGAGGAAAGAAGGAAGATATACTAAAAGCAAGTTTAGTTTTTTCGTATCTATGGCTTTCTTTTATTCATCTACCATTAGTTGAAAATATGAGAGCTCAGTTAGATCCAATCTTTTCTGCATATTTACTTGGTATTGGAAATGGTACAGAAAAAGAACACTTTTGTCAAATGATTAAACTTCCATCAAATATAACATTACATTTTGAAGATGAGTTAAAATCTCTAAAATATTTGATTAGCATTGTTTTTCCGAACTTAGAAAATTACACTAACAATTTAAAAGCAATAATTAATAGAGTGATTTTAACACCAACAAATGAATGTGTTGACCTCATAAACAATATTTTGCTAAAGGAAATACCTGGAAAAACATTTACATATTATAGCTTTGATGAAGCCATTGATAAATCTGAACAAAGTATCCAAGAAGATTTCCTGAACACATTAACTCCAAATGGTATTCCACAACATGAACTTGTATTAAAAGAAAATTGTCCTGTTATGTTACTTCAATGTATCCAAGAAGATTTCCTAAATACATTAACTTCAAACGGTATTCCACCACATGAACTTATATTAACGGAAAATTGTCCTGTTATGTTACTTCGAAATATTAATCCATCTGAAGGACTATGTAACGGAACAAGACTTATTTGTCGAAAATTCGAAAGAAATGTTATAGATGCAGAAATTTCTGTTGGAGAATACTATGGAAAACAAGTATTTTTACCAAGAATTCCATTCATACCACTCGAAAGTGATAAAACTTCAATCCCTTTTAAAAGAATTCAATTCCCAATACGTCCATGTTTCGCAATGACAATAAATAAAGCGCAGGGTCAAACTTTAGACTTTGTTGGTCTTTACCTTCCAGAACCAGTATTTTCTCATGGACAGCTCTATGTTGCTTTGTCAAGAGCCAAGACAAGTGCAGCTATCAAAGTTTTAATTAAACCATTTGAAAATGCTATCGCACATAATACATGCACGAAAAATGTAGTTTACAAAGAAATTCTTGCTTTGCTACAATCTTTATAGCTATTTTCTTCACTATCTTAGCTATGAATGTTGTTTTGTTTAGAGTAGATTAAAGTTTAAAAGACTTCCCACTATAGTTAAAAAAGTGACTATAGTTGCTTAGGTATTAATGTCGTTTTAGATAATGTGTCTAAGAATGATGAAAGTAATTTGTATAATAAGAAGATTGTTTGGGATATTTTAGTATTGAAGTTAGGTATCGTGTACATACTGCAAGCATATTCCCATTGGATTGAGAATTGTAGCATTGTCGGCTTCATTAGACTCTGCTACACTGCTGCATAAAATGCAATTTCTTATTTGACTTCAGCTCATACTTCTGTTTTTTTATTCTTACTTCTATAATTAGTTACTTTGGAATTATTGACAAGTAGTGTTTTACTGAAATCGAAATTGAGTGTCTTTGAAAATTTTCAATTTCTACAGACTAGAAATTTCAGCTATTCAATCTTTGCATACTTTTGTGCGGTTTTAATTTACTGGACAATATTCTTAAACCCGCAATTCAGAATTTAAACCTAATCCGTTTCGATGTTACCTATGCATTTTGTGCACTTAAATTTTTGGGTTTTCTTTTATATGATAGGGCATTGTTTCGGTTCCCATTTTTCCAAGCCATCTCTCACTCTACGGCTTCTCAAGAATTTGGTGCCAATTTCATTATACAAGGTATGTACGCTACCCCATTCTTCTATTTTATGCTTTTTCCTGTATTTTTTGTTCATGTACGGTAGGGTGGGGTGAGGATAGGGGATAGACTCCAAGAGTTTAATGGAAAAATCTTGGCTTATTATGATTCATAATGGGCTCGAATTTTACTTCAATTTTCATGGATGAGCTCACAAGGTATGTACGCTGCCCCATTCTTTCTTGATGCTTTTGTAGATGGTAAAGAAAGGGAAAAGTCTTTGATTACGTGTAACACATAAAAGTGATAGTGATTTATCAATTCAATTCGACTCAGAAATGGAGGCCCCTCCCCTTGAAATTTCAGTGGCCCGTACAAAGTATATGATTGACATGAATGGTGGATGTATATTACAATTTAATTATGAGCTCCGTTACATTGAGACGATGAATAAAATTAATGGAGACAAAGAAGTATTATGGCATTGAAAGATAATTTATTGAAAGATGTTCAATTGAATTATCAACGGTAAATTTCATAGCCAATTGACTGATGACCTCATTTATCTGAATGGTAGTATAAGAATTGAATTGGTGATAGTATGTTTCTGAAAATTTAGTATTCAGACTGCTCTGTTTCTGAAAATAACAAAAGAGCTCTGTTTTGGAGGAGAACTTTTAAATTATACAGAAAATTCAGACTGCTGTTTTGTTAACTTGTTGGCAATTGTCTGTATGTTTGTTTTTAGTTCGTTGCCATTTTTTTTGTTATTTTTATCAGCTTCATAACATGATTTAATTTTTTCAGGGATTACTTCTAATTTTAGCAAAACACTGGATAGTTTTGATGCTTGAGTGATCCCTCTTAATAAGAAACTTGCAATGTGGTGGACACGGGTATGCAAACTTGTAATTGCTAAAAAAAATTTGTCAATTATAAGATGATATTTGCACTTCTTTCATTTTGTAGGTTGCTGAAGTGAATTTCCTTTAAACGGAGCCAAAGGGTATAGCCTCTCATCTTATGTTAGCTATTACAGATGTTATATATACCGTTACTATGGCTTTGTTGCTGCGATCACATTTCTGGAATAGATATCTATTTTAAGAACTTGATCCAACAGTTCGTCTACTTACTCTTAAAGCACTTGAAGTTCGAGCTGATGTGTTCCTTCGTAACTTCCTTTTTCTTATTATTTTCTTGCTATTTTGTATATGCATGCAGTCATGATACACAGCTATTTATTCTGGAAAACTGTTTGGACTGCTTTTTTTATTTTTTTGTGAATTGCATTTGGCCCTTGTTTGGTACAAATTAAAATCAAGATTTTAAGTCAAGTCAAAGTCAATAATTAATTTTAACTTCAAATTTCATGGGATTCACAATTTTTCAATGACACATTTCCTCAACTTTTATGAAAATCTAATAAAAATTTGATTTTAATCCCGACTAAACATGGGCTTCAAGTATTTTTAATTTTTCAAATGATAACTTTCAAGTTCCAATCTTGTTATTTTGCTAGCTTCTCTGAAAAAAATTCAAAAGCTTGTCCTTCAATTTTGTTGTACTCTTGATGTTTCTAACAACTTTTGGTCCGACTCTTCTTTTTATTCGTATCTTTTTGTTTTTAATTTTACCCTCCAAACTCGCTTTTTTATTATTTTGATTTTGAAATAGAAGCTTATTAAAGTACTTGAGAACTTGGTTTTGATTCAAATAGAGAACGAATTTTTTTTTATTTTTATTTTTTGCACTCTGTTTTATGCATTTTCGAATGATTTTAGACCATTTAATTGCTTACGAGTCATCTGCTGTGCTTGCTGAAAGCCTCTCTTATGTTGCTGGTCATGACATGACAATGAATCAAGATCTGTTATGGTAATTAATTTTTTTTCCATTGTCTATCTCATTTTCTTTTTCAATTTGTTTTCACTTTCAGCAAATATTTGTTGTACAATTTGTGTTTCTTGCTGTCTTTCCCACTTACAGATTTTCCCCAAATTTTGTGTTTCTTGCTGTCTTTCCCACTAACAGATTTTCCCCAAAGCAAGATTAAAATTCCTGGTGCCAATCGTTTTAAATCGAGATCGAAGTATTGATTTACATTTACGAAAGCGATCTTTCTTATCTGCAGGCTGTAAAGAATCTGTTGTGGTTGGATGCTGAACACCCAGATTCACATCGTTGTTTGGTATGATTTGATAGTTTTTTTTTTGTTCAGTAGCACTAGATCTTTGAGAATAATAATCACAAAAGATGCCGCCTACTCCTACATTTTTGTGAGCAAGTTCTTTCTGACCCTTAATCTTTGTGTCTTGATTACTACATGGGTGAATTGTATCTTTTTGGTTTTTCACCTCGTGATGAAAGGATATCAATGCAAATAGCAAAAATTGTTTTATTCTTACAATATTTGTAGATACTGAGGATAGTCTTCACTTGCTGAACCCCTATGTACAAGTTCTAGAAGGCGTTATCAAGTATACATGGCATGCTCTGCCTGTTGAATTTTTATACTTTCAAGTGCATCTTTCAATTAGAAAATTATATACATTTTCTCCATCAACCTCATTTAAAACCTGAAACTCCCTATTTGGAATATAAATGATCAATTAAATTGTTCTCATTACGTTGTATTATAATATTATTAAGCTACATCATATGCATAGTATAGGACTCTTGTATGAGACTTGGAGTTAAGCCTAGGATATGATCAATGAAAGGTAGGGATCTTTCAAAAATTTAATGTCCTCAAAGATGAAACTGAGGAGACTAATTGCATGTTTGTGAATGCTTATAAGGAGCTTTTAGGCACTCCTAAACATGCTATAAGTTTATGGATGAAATAATTTGAAAATCTGATAGAAACTTTAATATTGCAACAAGTATTAGATAAAATCCTTACTAGGCTGTTGAGATTTAAATGGATTTACATGACAACAATAACTTCAAATTAGAGAACTTTTTGTCTTTTTGAATCAATCTAGAAGTTCTGGAAGAACTATAAACTATATGGAAAGTTGATCTGTTGATTATGATGGTATCTAAATTTACAATTTTTGGAAAAAAGAAGGCTGATCATTAAAACTCAAATTAAATATAGCTAGAGCTATTGGATAAATTCTCACAGTTGTAATAAAGCCTTGAAAGGCATTTTCGTATACATCAGAAAAGTTTCTCAGTGGTAGCGGGATCTATTCATAGACTTTTCTGAACTATGCATGTTAAACCCTTAACATTTGGGGGATTTTGTGAACTTTATATTTGGGACATGGGCTGAAATCTCTTTTGACATAGCTTGAAGTTTTTTATGTCCAACTTCTTGCCTGAAGATAACTTTCAGGATGTGTTTTATTCACTAATAATTTGTGTGACTGATCATTGTTTATCTGACTACTACTAATATTTATCAGTTTGCAAAACTTGGAAGAGGTAAAATTGGCAATGGAGGTTGTGTCGCCAGTCTTACTTGTCACTGACTTGAGCCCGGGTTACTGGTATTCTGAGTTCCACATTGATTTAGTACCATCTCTGCAATGGCATATCTCAATGGATACACCTGTTAATGCCAACTACACTGGGACTGGTAGGTATTCATGTCCAAATTTTGATGAATGGTGAGGAAAAATATTGTGAAGACATTTACATGTTTATATAACTGTCTTAAAAAGTACAGATCTAACTACTGAGTTGCTTAAGAAGCCTACTGGAAGATCGCTAAATATCGACTACAATTGGGCACCTGAGAGAGCTGCAATTATATACTTTACCTCATGTACAAGTTGATAATCCTCATTCATATTGTTATTTTTTTTCACCTTCTAATGTTACTTTGGCTTTGTTTTGTGCTTCAAATGGAAATCTGACCTAAAACATATTTTTCATAAGAAGTGAAATTTTTCTTGAATCAAATGCTTAAATCCCTTTTAATTTACTTACCTTAATGGTATTAGGAGTTTGGAAGTGCCAAGGACCAAGATCCTCAAGCTGAAACCCAGTTACTTTAACCTTTTGTAATACCACACGTTTTCTGTTTCATTTTTTTTCTCTATGTATATTCAGAGGGCAATTTCAAATTCCTAGGTTAAGTTACCTTTTATTTTGTAGGCTGCATTGACAGGCAAGCATATCCTCGGTAATAGAATGTTGGAAGTCAAAATAGCCACACCAAAGGTTACCTTCTTTAACCATCCAGTTATTCTAATTTATACAGTTTACTAATTTAAAGTTTTAATTATTACCCATTTAGTTCTACTTCCAGCATTTGCTTGACAAGATTTAGAAGCAATGCCATTTTACCTCTTAACTTTTTAACTTTTAACCTTTTAACTTTTTTTTTCCAACCTTAGCCAAACATGCTCTTAATATTATCATTTCAATCTACTACCTATATGACATGTAACCACTTCATTCCTTGTTTTGTGTATAAAACTCATGATTGACAGCTCATGAAATAGAAGATGGTTTTCAGATTTGAGTAGCATAAATTGTCAAAACTGGCATACCAACTTACTTTTGGAAGTACCGACTTAAATTGAACCAAATACTGAGCTGTCTTTATTTCAAATATGCAAAATATCCTCTTAAAATTGGTATGGAGTATAATTAATCTGCATCATGTCAACTCGAGTTCAGTGTAAAAAGCTTGGGCTGGCCTAGAAGTAACAATGCGTCTAAGGTGTTATCTGTCCAACCCTTAGCATCGACCTACTTTTAACAAAACAGAAGGTTAATATCTATCTTATTATAGTTAATTTCCAATGGGAAGAGGTCATTCTTTAAACCATACTTAGTCACCCATTTTATATTTTCATCATTCAAGAATTAGATGGCGTGGATTTAGGTTTCTGAGATGGTTTCTTTCTTTGCACCATAAGAATTGATCCATCCAACGTAAGCTACTTGATCACTTTCTTATTAGGTCTCTCAATTTCAGAGTTGCAGATGGATGTGGATTGTTTTATCTGTACACATATTATGGCTTTGATGCCTATTAAGGCTGTGCATCATGAAAACTTTTCACTTTGAAATGATGAATACAAAAAAACTGTTTATAAATTGAAGACGCCCTCCAAAGTTGTAAAGAGAAATTTTTTGAGTTGAAACATCACAGAACTGCATTTTTTAGGGTAAAGTACAATGTTTGAGGAACCGGTCAACTCCTACTGTAATTTCAATTCACATTTTTGATCCTTTTCGGTTCTGAAAATGCAAATATAGCAAGTAGCTGATGAATTTTATTTTATAGTGTTCATCACCATCACACTTTTAAAAAGCATTCAATGGCTGAATTTGTAGACGTTTTAAGGACAGAAATGGTCTGCTGCAAGGAAGTTCTAAAATGATTAGTATTTTCTTTAACGTTTTTTTCTTCCTTAGTTCTATACTTAACCGAAGTAGTGTGGAAACAAAAATTAATTCGTGCCAAAGGAAATCATAAATGAGCACTATGTGATGTAGAACTGATGGAAGAAAAAGCTTGAGTAACTATTTTCCTTTTTCAATAAAAGGATTATGATTAAGTTATACTGGCTGATGATCAGATGATTTAAGATTTATATTATTATTAGTATATAATTATCAGTTTGACATTTTGTTGTCCGTATAGTTTTCAGCTTCCCAACCTAGACCTCCAACAAAATGGGAATTGTTTGCTGCCCCCTTCACCTGCTACCCATTTACGTGAGGTCTTCTACACAATGGAATTGAATGATAAGGTAATTTGTCATCCTATTGCGGATCTGAAATTCAATATGAAAATAATAACACTCAACATTCTGTTTTCTAGGAAATGATCGCTCTTTCTGGTGCACATACTCTGGGAAGATCCAGGCCAGAGCATAGTAGATGGGGCAAGCGAGAAACAAAATACACGGTATTTGAGCCTCCCCAGGCTTCTTTCATTACTTAGCTTATGTTGGGCTTATATGCCGTCTTGTTTTGAGCCCAATTATATGTTGTACGCTCTATGAACTTTTGGTTAAATTAAATCCTGAAACTGATAATATCACTTATCTGGTACTTCCATGTTTAACTTTTTCTTAAAAAAATGATTCATCCTTGCAAAATAGATCACACCATGAAAATGCTATTGCACATCGCACTCTTAAGTGAAACTTATATGATTCCTCATAACTATATTTTCACAAGTATTGCAAAAATTATTTCTGTATTTACTCAGACATTCAAGTACCTAGCTCTATTTTCTTCCCCTTCAAATTTTAATCTAACTATTTTAATTTCATCCCCGCATAAAAGTTTCTTTTTAATGTGTACCAAATTGAAAATTTTTTCTTTGATCCATGCTACCCTACACCCCCTCCCCCAATGATTTTACCACCTTGGATAGACATATGACTATAGTGTGCGAAGATTTTCTCATTGTCTATGATGTGTTTAACCAATTATATGGAAAATTGAAATAGCAGATTCTTATATACCTTGTACTGAAGAATTCCCCTTCACTCAAAACAATAGGTCATCGTCATTCTTCACTGGAAGGTTTGGTATTCTGCTGCTTAACTTTTTAACAATATCTATATACATCTACTGGCATTCAAGAAGTTCTTTTGCCTATGTTTCCTATGAATTAGTGCCAACATTACAGCCACTCCAGCATAACAAGAAATTAATAGATAATGTAGCCAAATGACATTTGATTTTGTTCATAAAATAGATCCCCACCTCCTTAATTCCACTGTTAGTCTGAACCTGTATTTTCTAAATAGTCCATTGCCTGCTTTGTTTGAGTTTGAGGATTTTCGTTTCTGTTAAGTTCTGAAAATTGGAACATAAATATTTCAGTTCTTGATTTCCTCATGGTTCTAAAACGCCTTTGATTAATTTATTTTCTAAGATTTCAGGATTTGGATTTGTTATTAGGGCAAACTAATAAATACAAATCCGAAAACTATGAGCGCAAGTTATTCCAAATATAGATAAATAGAAATCAATTGAACCTTGATTTATTCAGTATTATTAAATCCTTAAGAGTGCATATCATTTTAATTTTTCTTATTGATTTATTATTGATTTATTCTTTGAAGTTCATAGATGTCATAATGAGATCACATTTTGGTGTTCAGCTCATGGGAGAGTTAGACTGGTGTTATTAGTAACTTTCAGACTTGGGATAGGGGATTGGTTGACTGGTATGTCAGTGAGCGTAGCTATGCAATTGGAGTAAAAAATTGTTATGCTTTATTGCATACAAATATTTAGCATTGGATAAATCGATATTTGACACATTTGAATTGCAGTAAAATTACACCTATTCACATGTTCTATGAAGGGATGTCTATCCACAATTGCTTATTGTATTTCACTATCACTATTTCACCATAATATTAAAGAGCGACTTTGTTTGTGTACTTTTTATATGGAATTGTGCCCAGTTACCATTCAATTTTATTTTTCTTTGGTCTATTCACACAACAGATGGAAAGAAATATTTTCTATTATTTATCGGAATGAAAATTTCCATTTGTTGGTTTCCTTTTGTAACGATCGTAAAATCGTTTTCTCTGAGAAAATTGTCTACATTGCACAATAAGCCTTTTTCATGTAATTTTGTCGAGGTTCAAGGCATGAGTATCATCTTTTACAACTGCTATTTTATGCATTTTCTAGATTTCATAGTTTAATCTTCGTTGATGTATATGAGGTTAGTTGTCAATTTGTTTTATTTCTTTTGAATGTTTTGTATTTTCATAGAGTTCAAGTATAAAGAATTGTGAATGAGTCGTCGTGATTTCTTTATTTCTGCTTGAATTTTCAGGTTCTAAGTTTTAACTATGATTTAATTGGTTTTATTTTAATTAATGGTAATCAATCACTTAGTTCTCATTTCACGAGGATTTAATGCTATGATTGCTTGTATGATAGTTTATTATGCGACGTGAAACAAGCCAGTCATTTCGTTATTCTCCCCTTTCCCGATCCAATTTCCCCTTCCCATTTCACCGTTTCCCCCCATTTGATTGATCACATAAAATTCATGCATGAAGAAGATTGATTGATGAGTATAGATAAAGAGAATCGCATGTACGTAGTAGAAATGGAAACCCTAAGCGAACGAGCGGCATTGATGAGAGAATCAATGCAGAAAAGCCAGTCTGTTTCCGATAATATGGTCACCATTCTCAGTTCCTTCGACCACCGCCTCTCCGCCCTTGAGACCGCCATGCGACCCACCAAGGTATTCCCTTGCTTTCTTTCCATTTATAGATATGGAATTTTACCCAACACTGGGAACTAACTATTGCATGTACGTTTGTATGATTTTAATGAAATTTTAGCTGATTTGGTTAATTTTGTGTTTGTGGATTGTTTTTAGCTGAGAACACATTCGATAAGGAGAGCGCACGAGAACATTGACAAAACACTCAAGGTGGCTGAAGCTATTCTGGGACAATTTGATCTCAAACGCCAGGTCTCTCTCATTCTTGAATTTATATTTTTACTAGGTTTTCTTTACTTATATACGGTATATATATGTATATTTACTACATATACTTGTATAATTTACTGTTATCACAAGAGAAAATTGAACGAACATACACATGTAAAATTTACTGTTGCTACAAGACATAACTGAATGAACATGCTGCATTATAAAGTTCTTATTTTGGAGCATAAAATACGTATAAAATTCTGATTGTCTCGGTGCAATATTTTAGTGGAAGCAAGATTTATGTGCATAATATAACTGACATTAGGACAGGTTTGAGTTTTTCGCACCCTATTGTGCAATTTGCTTCTCAATTACTAACAGAGATCAGGAGCCTGTTTGATTTCATCATCAAAAATTGTTTATAGTCCTTTGACGTGTTAACTCTCATATTGAAATATAAGTTGTTGGTCTACTCTATTTTCTTGAACATTTTCTGAATATAAGCACATCAATTCTGCTGTAGAGGAAAGATGTAATATTTTAAGTGAGAGGAGCTCATCTTATTTGTTTGAATTACTCCAATTTCTTGTTTTCTATTTTCCTAAGTGGAGGCTTACATGTAAGGACATTTAGGAAAAGAGTTTTCCTAACATATTCTGTGAAGCAGTCTTGTGGTATAAATTTTTGAAACACTTCCAAATAGTTTTGAATGAAATTAGTTTAGTCTAATTTTCCCATGTCACCAGCAGTTTGGCTCTTGTATGCTTCAAGTTGAGTTTTGGCAGTTTTCACTGTTGCAGTTTTACAAGTTCTGGACTTCCTTTTTCCCTTAACAATTTTGCTTTTTTGCTGCCTGCACCAAAGTGCGTGGATGGAGAAATGTTCATTACCAGTTACGTCTCGAAGTGGGCAAATCTTTGTGCACAGTACAGTGAACATGTAAACTTAAGGTTAAACGTGTTTTAAACTTGAACATCATTGCAAATTTGCATCTGTGAATGTTCTAATTTCTATTACTATTTTACTCATTAAGATTCTACGAATTAGTGTGAAGATTGCAATATTAACCCAAATTTTTATTCATTGTTGCACACAGAGAAGGTACAATTATACTTCTTGCGTCATTTTCTGGTTTCCTTCATTCTGGATAGTCTGTTGGACTATTTGATCTATGCTAGAGCTGTACATTACTTTTGAACATAATTTAAACTACAAAAATACTATATTATCGATTTCTTCTTCTTCTGTACATATTGCTTTTGTTTACATGTTTTTCGATTTATACAGCCGTTGTCTTCAACCTGCGATTTTTGTTCCTCTTTTTCCTTCTTTGAAGAGATCGAACCTAAGGTATCTACAGTTTGTTTCTTTGATGTTATTTTTCTGCATTTTTTGTTCTATTTGTAGTACTCCTTTTTTAGCTAAAGTTATCGCTGACTCATACTTCTCTCCGCCTGCTAATTAAGAACACGCCCTCCTTCTAGAGATTTGTTAGAGAGATGGATTTGGACTGTTAAGTGATAGTTTTTGCAATACTTTGCTTATTCTTTATTAGTTGAGGAAAATGGTCGATTTTGAATGGTTAGCATGAATTTAAATCTTATTATAAAGTTTTAAATGGAAATCAAATGAAAGCTTATTTTGTTTAATCAAATTCAGTAATTATTTCTATTTGGTTCCTGGCTTCTAATTCTTAATGTGGGGTAGTTGCTTTTGGAAAACCTTTTTTTACACTGTTGTTATGCTACAATTGCATTTTGGTACACCTGATTTCAATAAGAATGGGTTTTGTTTTTACTTCGGTTTTTATTTGTATGCACGCATCTTCTTTTTTTAGGCGTGAGTCTTCTTTTACTGTTCATACTTATAAGAAAATTTCATGTAACTAATATTTGACATAAATATATTTTTTTATACAGGAAATGAACGGACACTATTTTTCATTAAAAAATATTTCGTTTTCGTTCTCGAAAGTGTAAATGGTTAGCATGAATTTAAATCTTATTATAAAGTTTTAAATGGAAATCAA
>CAIGRT010228469.1:0-14094 GCA_903798405.1 Fraxinus platypoda | reverse complement strand
ATGGGTCCTATCAGATCGACCCCCCATTTTGCAAAGGGCCATGGGCTGGATACCACAGTTAATTCCTGATATGGTTGCCTCTGAATTGAGGAAAAGCGCTGGCACTTATCACACTTCTTGACGAACTGAAGGACGTCCTTTTTAAGAGTTGGCCAATAGTTGCCTCAACACTTTATGGGCCAGTGTTAGACCTCCAGAGTGGTTGCCACATATCCCTTAGTGGATTTCCCTCAGCACATAATCTGTCTCATCTCCACCTGTGCATCTCAAGAGAGGTGATGAGAATCCTCTTTTGTACAGGACTTCATCTTTGAGCACATAAAGGGCGGCTTTACGCCTGAGTTTACGGGCCTCTTCCTTGTCCTTCGGTAGGGTACTGTTTTGGAGTTGGGCTATGATGGGTCGCATCCAAAGAGGGGTCTCTCCGACCCACATTTCTTCTTCTGCTTTGACTGTGGAGGGTCTGGGGAGGTACTCCCCAGGGACGATCTTGAGCAATTCTGAATCTTTGCTGCTTGCTAATTTTGGAAGAACGTCTGCATGTAAATTTTCAGCCCTCGGGATCTGGGTCAGCTCAAACTTGTCAAAGCAATGAATCAACTCCATCACCTTCTTCAGGTATGTGGACATGCCTTTGTCTTTGGCTGCAAAACTGCCATTGATCTGACTAACGACGAGCTGTGAGTCTCTTAGAACTGCCAGATTCTTTACTTGCATCTCCTTGGCTAACCTGAGGCCTGCTAAGAGCGCCTCGTATTTAGCAGCGTTGTTGGAGGTTTTGAAACCGAACCGTATTACACACTTGAGTTTGTGGCCCTCCGGGCTTTCTAGTAGGACCCCTGCTCCCGAACCAGCCTTTCCAGCGGACCCATCTACAAATAATGTCCACATTGGAGGGTGCGTTGGTTCCATTTCGGCATTCAGGTATGTTGCCCCTATGAATTCAGCGACAAAATCTGCCACTGCTTGCCCATTTACTGTGGTCTGGGGTGGTATGTGATGTCGAACTCACTTAGTTCAACGGCCCATTTCATAAGTCTCCCAGATGCATCTGGTTTTTGGAACACTTATCTGATGGGGAGACTTGTTAAAACTTGTATACTGTGCGTCTGGAAGTAAGGTCGTAACTTCCTAGAAGCGATCATGAGGGACAAGATAAGTTTTTTCATATCCATGTAGCGGGTCTCCTCCAGTAGGAGGGCCTTGCTAACATAGTATACAGGTAGCTGGGCGTTACCCTCTTCTCGTACAAGCACCGAGCTTACGGCGTCGGCACTTACAGCTAGGTATAGTAACAAAATTTCTCATTTTCTTGGCTTGGAAAGAATGGGGCTTGCCCTAGGTGCTCCTTCAGCCCTCGAAATGCCTCTTCACATTCTTCGTTCCAGCAAAACCTTTTTCCTCCTTTCAAGGCTTTGAAGAAAGGGAGGCACTTATCAGTCGCCTTAGAGATGAAGCGATTCAATGCCTCAAGGCGCCCTGTTAAGCATTGTACTTCCTTTGGCTTACTGGGAGATCTCATGTTTAGTAAGACCTTCATTTTTTTGGGGTTCGCCTCAATACCTCGTTGGTTCACCATGTAGCCGAGGAATTTCCCAGAAGCGACTCCAAAGGTGCATTTTAACAGATTCAACTTCATACGCTACCTTCTCAAGATGTCAAAGGTGGCTGGCAGGTGATCGACATGATCGATTGACTTGAGGCTCTTCACCAGCATGTCGTCAACATACACCTCCATTGTTTTCCCCAGTGGGTCAGAGATCATCTTGTTTACTAACCGCTGGTAAGTTGCACCGGCGTTCTTCAAACCAAACGGCATGACCTTGTAACAATATAGACCTCGGTCAGTGATGAAAGAGGGGTGCTCCTCATCAGCGGGGTGCAAGGAGATCTGGTTGTATCCTGAATAGGTATCCATGAAACTCAACAGCTCGTGGCCAGCAGTGGAGTCGACCAATTGGTCTATCCTTGGGAGCGGAAAACACCACCATGTCTTCGTGTTTCCAGGCGAAGACGTCTAAGTTGCCAAGCAGAAAGCGTTTGATCTTGTCCTTTGTTTCTGTCTCGAGGTACTTCCCTATCTGCAACGACTTCGTTGTGTCTCTTGGGGTTACTGGGAAGGATTCTACCTCTTCCACAAGAGTCGCTTGTGAATTTGATTCCATGACCCGTGGATCCAAGTCCACCTCGATGACCCCTTCTTTAGGGGCATCCATCATGTTGATGTCTCCTTGTTCAAGAGTTGGACCTTCTTCAGGTGCATCAACCATTTCGGTATCCAACATGACCACATTTACGCTCCTGGGCTCAGACTTTCATAGGGAGCTAAGGTAGCATTCCCTTGAGCTCATCTGGTCGCCTTGCACAGTTGCGATTCCCTCATTGGTGGAGAATTTCATACAAAGATGATGTATGGACGTTATTGCATCCAATTCCTTCAGGGCAGGTAGCTCCAGAACTCCGTGGTAAGCGGATCGGTGCTCCACTATCAAGAACTCCATAAAGCGTTGAGCTCTGAACAGGTATTCTCCCATCTCCACTGCCAGTGTGATCCTTCCTCTGGGGATGATGCTGTCCCCAATAAAACCGTATAGAGGGGCAGTCATTGGGGTGAGCTCGTGGTCCACAAATATCTTATCGAAGGTGGTTCCGAAAAAGGATGTTAACAGAGCTCCCATTATCGACCACCATGCATTTCAAACCATTCTTGGCCACAACAGCTCGCACCACTAGCGCATCGCAGTGGGGATAGTGTACCCCTGTGGCGTCCTCCTGGGAGAAGGTGATTGGCGGGCCACTCCCAGCGCCCCTGCTGGTGCTGTTGATGAGGTAATTTGCCAATGGGGGATCTTTTGCTTCCTTGCATAGTTTCTTAGAGCATTTTTGGAACTTCCTCCTACATGTGGGCCGCCAATTATGGTGTCGATATCTCTGATGGCTGCATTGTCAACGGGGGATGGGGGCTCCCTCCCTGATCTCCGACCCCTTGTTCTATTCCTCTCTTCGTGTTCCCTCCGAGGGGACTTGATTCGGCGATCCCTTCTTTCTTCGTTGTACCGAGGCCCTTGCCTGGATGAAGGGATGTTTGTTTGCCTTTGATAGTTATCCCTATTCGCAGCAGGGGCCATGGCCGACTCTTCAAGATATGGCCTGGGGGAGCAATTTTCAATGCTATGGCTTTAGGTTCGGTGGTATGTGCAATATGGCCTGTCCCTAAGCTCTCTTCCCTTTCTTCCTCTACCTCTTCCACTGGGTATGTTTGGCTGCTTGTGGGGTATCAGGCCCAACCTCTTCATATGCTAGAGATGGCACGACGTTTAGCGTGGAAGTTGCCAAAGCTTGTCCTAAGGTGGGGGCTATAGTTTGTCCTGCCTAGGTCCACTGTTGGTCCACCAGGTGGGACACATGACCTCTTCTTTGCCTCTGAGGCAGTGGGAGTCCCATCGAAGTTCGGTTCCAATGGTCAATCAATTCCTCATTAACGATTTCAGTTCGCATCATTTCCACTAAAGCATCATAAGTGGCTAGGTTCTTATTCCGTACATCTCTCCAGAATAGGGTATTCATGTTGAGGCCCCCTCTTAATGTGGAAATGGCTTCTCTGTCGGTGACATGCTCACAGTAAGTTATTTCGTCCGTAAAACGAGCCAGGTAACTTTTTAGGGTCTCCCCTGCCTGCTACCCATATTATGTAGCCTTTGGATAGGGGTCTCCCCCTCTTTGTTTGACAGGTACTGGTTCAGGAAGGCCTTCTTTAGATCTGGCCAACTTCGAATGTTGCCAGCTGGGATGTGACTGTACCAAATTTCAACAGATCATGTTAGTGAGAGATGGAAAACTCGACATTTTAGTGCGGGTGAGGCTCCTCGTAATGACATTTGAGTCTTGTAGTTGTTCAAGTGTTTTGCTGGGTCGCCTCTTCCTTCATACTTGGGTATTTTCGGTGGTACAAAGTGGCTGGGAACTGGAGCTCTCCTTAGTTCCTGGGAGAATGGCAAACTTTCATCATCATCATCATCCAGTTCGAACGATCTACAAGGGCCATCAGAATCGTCCTCCTCGGCCTGATAACGGGGTTGTGACGTCCCCACGAGATTCCTCGCATTTGCTGCGTCTCTTCTTTCTCGCCATTTCTAGGCAATGGTAGGACCCCTTGAGGCTCGTACTCTTGGCGCTGCTCTCGTTCTCCTTGAGTGGGGAGAGGTCGTTGAGGCCTATTTCTAGGCCTTGAGGGTCCAATTTTGTCAAAGATACGGGCAGACCTTTGAGGCTCATACTCTCGTGGATATTCTGGGGGAATGTGTTCTTCCATGGGCGTGTCCTCGCTATGGCGGCTTGTGACATAGTTGGTAGATGTGTCAACCCCTACTTCCCTCTCCATTGGGTTATTTGTTGCATACATTTGTGGGTATGCTGCCGTGTCATTTTCTTCACCCTCTTGGCGAAAAGTCCTATGTTGAGGTGCCTGGGACCCAGCTTGTTGCTCCATCTGCATCAACATCTGTTGCATGACAGCATTTTTTTGGGCCATATTTCTCATGTTCACGGCCATTTCTCCAAGTTCTCGCGCCAGGCGCGCAGTTGTTCCTCCTCTTCTATGGCGATGGTGGGGGCGATGTATGTTCACATTTGTGCGTAGGATCTCTTCTTCAGAGGCATCCGGTGAACATTCCCACTGTGAGCCCCTTGGTGATTTGAACTCATTGTACTTCCTGGATCTCTTTCTCAAGGTGGTTCTTTGTTTAAGAATCAAAGTCTTTTTTCAAGGCCTTTCACCCGCAGGCTATGGTATCAAAGTTTCCCACAGACGGTGCTAATCTGTTGACCCCAAAAAATNCGAGCCCCTTGGTGATTTGAACTCATTGTACTTCCTGGATCTCTTTCTCAAGGTGGTTCTTTGTTTAAGAATCAAAGTCTTTTTTCAAGGCCTTTCACCCGCAGGCTATGGTATCAAAGTTTCCCACAGACGGTGCTAATCTGTTGACCCCAAAAAATGGTCCTATGATGTGGCCAACAGAAAATTAGAGAATCACTTCTTCAAAGATCGAATTACAACATACTGGGACTCAAATATGAATTGTAACTATGGATCATTGTAGGGAATGGTCTACTGGGTTCTGTATGGTGATGGTATGACACTCTTTTTAAATAAAAAGGGGTCGGCCGTTACACATGACAGGATGAATCCCACGTTTTCTCTCTCAATGTCTGAATTTCGTCTCATCCACAACGTCTGGAGTTAAGGCTTTTTATATCCCCCCATGGGTGGATGGGGTCCATCCGATCGCAAAGGATCCAAGGGTCCTTTTTACAGTAAATCAATCAATCAAGCCATTAATGCTTAAATCCCCTTGTCTTTTCCCTGACACATGATCTGACTGGCAAAGGTGTGTAGAGACGGCACTGGCAGGGTGTTGTCTTGTCAATCATTTCGTTTAATTTGTTTGGTTGACTTACCGCCTGACCAGAGACGAGCTAATGGTTTCGTCGATGGGGCACGGACGAGGAACATCTGGGTTGAGATCGCCTCGGCATGCACAGGATCGCCTGCCCGCTATCCCACCTGTGGGTCTGCCAGCTTGTCACGTGGAACTTAACTTTACGATTATTTATATGAGTAACATACTCAAAAATATTTATGTACATATATTGTGTTTTTGTTACATTTGGATATCCCCAAAAAAATGTAAAAGAATGCATAAATATAATCAATATGGGTGATTGGAATTCCAAATAAATTGGTCGAGAATCAAATATCTTGGTATTTATATATGAAAAGTGCAAGAAAAGAAGTATAGAAGCAGGGCCACCATACCCCCACTCCTACACAACCCACCCCATCAAAGTTCCCATAACCGGGAATGGATTATTTTGTTGAAAAAGTGTGAAACTTTTGGGGAGCAAATTTGTATGGGCCCCTAATCCCCACAAAACATATAATCTATGGTATCCAAGAAATATGATATTTATTTTGGGAAAATATTTGACACCATTGACCACCCTCAAATATTGTATCATTAGCAAGTTAGTCACCAGTTTTTAAATGAGCAAGTTAATCATCAATCTTTCATGTAATTGTATCATCACTTTTCAATAGCGGAATGGTCTAAGTTTTCTATCTCAAGATCATTAAGTTTGGTAAGCCTTTCTTCCACTTCTTTTTCGAAAATGAGAAAGATCTGGATTAGTTGTCTCTCGACTTTCACAAAATTTCGTCTCATATTAAATTTTTAAGTACAAATTTAAATTGTAATGAAAAATCTAAGTTCATAGAATTAAACGTACGGAAATCACATGACTATAACATAGATTACGATAGATATTGTCAATATGTAGGGATAGCAAAATTTCTCAACCTGCCATACTCCGCCTTGTTAGGAATTCGGCATGGGATGGGTAACATGGTTTCGCCCTAAACTTGTCCCAACTCATATATTTTATTATTTTTATGTTTAATTTTAAATTGTATTTAAAAAATAAATTAAAACACTAAATGTGATGGAAATGGAGATATTTTAATCCTTGTCTCGCTCCCAAAAATCCTCGATAGGGAGGACCGTCCACCATATTGTCATCCCTATCAATAAGATAAAGAATTGATTGTGCAGTCTTGATGGTGAAAAGTTGAGAACCATTATGTTACATTTAAAATGTTGAAAACCAATTTGTTACTATACACCAGGGACCAGTATGAAGTTTTTTTTTTCTCCTACTTGTCCTCTCCATTAAAATTTTCTTATGCCTTGAATCTGTTCCTCGTCAATATTGAAAAAGAGTGTGTGATCCTCAAATGATGAGTGGAAAAAAAGAAAAGTAAAATAATGACAGTGACAGCAAAAATAATCTTTCCATTCATTTGTAAGAGTGTGTTTGACGTACGTTAAAATTGAAAGAATGTTTTTTTTTTTTTTGAATATGTGATTGAAAAAAAAGAAAAGTTATTGACGTGATTAAATATTATTTTATTGAAAAATATGTGGTTGAAAATGAGTAGAAAAATGAGAAAGAAAATGAGAACATGTCTGGACTAAGATCCCGTTTGACACCCATTTTTTATCTCATTCTCATTCTCATTTTTCGACAGTACTCATTTCTAACCACACATTCTCCAAATAAAATAATATTACACATAAACCCAAAAATTCTTCTTACTTTTTAACCACACATTCTTTACATCAATTACTATTCAAAAATTAATTCTTCAAAAGAATGGGTATCAAACACGCCCTAAGATTACTTTGGACGTAATACTATTTTTTATTATTGTTATTATTATTCATTTCTTTATCTGAAAATAGTCTTGGTTTCTATATACAGTTCATCCCTTCTTTGCTACCAGGAGGGTCTCTCTCTAACAAACACACAAGCACACATGCACTAAATTGTGCTAGAAAGCTCACAGTCTTTTCCTAAATGATTACTCTGCAGAGTGGCAATCTAAATTGATTGATCTCGCAGATGGGCGTGGGGAAGAAAATTGGTGCTGGGCATGAAATTCTTTAGTGTGCTGACAGGTGGGTTTTCCTTGAATTTACATAAATATTCAGTCTTTATTATTTTCAGATTTAAATTTTACTGCACTGGTAAGGCCGGGGTGTTTTGTCCATCGGGTTTGAATCTTATAGGTTATTCTTTGACAAGTACTGTTCCCATAAATTTTCTTGTCCAGGCGGGGTTCAATTTTTGTCCACCATTCTCTTGTATAGAGTTTGGCTATTTAGTTTTTGTTCTTTGCTCCTGTTATTTCCCTTCTTGGGTTTTATTTCACGAAAGAGTTTACCTTTTCCTTCATTATTTAACTGCTTGGAAATATAGGGCAACTGAACCAGCAATAATCAATAGCTTATAATTTGTGAGTAATAGTCCCAGTTGTTTTAGTACCTTGATATGTTTTCAATGGTGGTCTGTGAATCACTTCCTGTTTGTCTCTTGAATTCTTTATTATTTGTGTTTAACCAAGTTGTGAACAAATTTCACATATGTCAGCTGCTATTTTGAATTGTCTGAATTCGTGGCTGTTGTAAAGTGTCAATATATGGAGTTGGGGAAGGACCTGTTCTATTATATCTCTTATTCAATTCCGAGTGTGGCAGCATGCTTGTCACTGAAAGTGCAACTGAACTCAACTCAGTGAAGCTTTATCTGATACATATTTTGAGAAAGCTAAAAATTATTAAGTAAATCATTTAATTTCAAGCATTTTTCTCTTTTTGGGTTTTTTAAGGAAAATGTGCACGTTATTTTTAAGATAAAACTTGCAGGAAAACTGAAACATGGAACGGGCTAGAGTGGATTTAAGAGCCCATCACTCTGGTTCCACACAATCAGAGGAATCAGCTTTGGATTTGGATAGAGATTATTGTCAGAATGTTAATCTGCCTTTGTCAAGTGCGGTTCCATTGCAAGCCTTCACATCAGGTGGTCAGGTTGACAGCAATGCTGCTTATTTTTCATGGCCTACTTCCAGCCAGGTAATAGATACTGCTGAAGATAGGGCAAATTACTTTGGAAATCTTCAGAAAGGGGTTTTACCTGAAACTTTTGGACGACGACCATCAGGACAGCAAGCTACGACCCTGCTTGAACTGATGACAATTCGGGCATTTCACAGTAAACTTTTGCGGCGTTGTAGTCTTGGCACTGCAATTGGCTTCCGGATCAGGCGGGGTGTGTTGACTGATATACCAGCTATACTTGTATTTGTTGCTAGAAAAGTTCACAGGCAATGGCTTAGTCATGCCCAATGTCTACCAGCTGCTCTTGAGGTTCTAAATTTTGGTGATTCTGTTATTAATTTTGATATATTCTGGCTTTACCTTTAGGTACTGCTGCTTTGTGAGTAAGCATGAGTTGTGGCTTTCACACTTGTAAAGTTTTCTTGGGGTTTGTTATTATTCTTCAAATGATATCTTCATTTCATGGTTACAATATTGTGTTTGGCTCATTGGAATTTCTTTAGGATCAGTTTAAACTTGTAATTATTTATGTAAAAATGTAGAAATTTAAAACAATATCAGCTACACTAAAACCTTTGGAACTCGAGTCGCGGAAGATTTAGAAGTTCTTCCTGTAACTCTTACAAGCTCCTGGAATTTGATTGTCTTTCTCATTTCTTGAGCAGGGGCCTGGAGGTGTATGGTGTGATATTGATGTTGTTGAATTCTCTTATTACGGAGCACCTGCAGCCACCCCAAAGGAACAACTGTATACAGAACTTGTGGACGGCTTGCGTGGAAGTGATCCATGCATTGGTTCTGGTTCCCAGGTAATAAATTATATTTCTCTTGTCATTCTTATGTATTCTTCCAATATATTCATGCTTCGTATTCTGTCAAATAAGAGAATGGTTTTTATATTTAAATATTACAAAAGAAATGCTAAATCATAAATCTTCTCTTATGGCAATGCTTTCTCCCAGGATGCTGTTTACGATTTTTAGAATTTCTCCCGAGCAGATATAATTTTTATTGTACTCCTGGTACCCTTGTGCTTGCTTCATTGTTTATTGGTTCTCGTAGATATAAAAAGAAGGTTTGTGAATACAAGTAGTCCGATGTACATGGTTTGCCATGATTATGAATGTGTGGCTAACAATTCTAGTGATTACATAACTGACTTATGCGTTGCTCTGGGTTATTATTTGCTGCTATATAAATAATTACACTGATGAGAAGTATAGTACATTTCTAATGTTTGGCTATATAATTTACAAGAATGAACATGTCAGGCTATTTATGCAGCCCATGAATTAATCCACTAGAGCATTAGATCACGTGTATGCTTCCTAGTCACTGTTTTTCAATTTTGGCAATATTTGTATCCTCTTCTCTTCTCTTCTCATTGGCATCAGTTTTCTCTTTATGCAGTGTCTGCATCATGAGAGCTTCTAATAATGTTCATAACTATGTCATAGACCCACAATTAAATTTCAGCCTTTATGCCTTGCTGTTACCATTTCTACATAACCCTGGATTCAAGCATTCTCCCTTTTTCGTTTATTCCTGGTTGTGTCCTAGTTACACCTTCCCAGTGTTTAATAATCTTACGCATTTTTAGGTTGCAAGCCAAGAAACATATGGAACCTTGGGTGCTATTGTGAAAAGTCGGACTGGAAATAGGCAGGTTGGTTTCCTTACTAATCGGCATGTGGCAGTTGATCTTGATTACCCAAGTCAAAAAATGTTTCATCCCTTGCCCCCAAGTCTTGGACCAGGGGTATATTTAGGTGCTGTGGAAAGGGCTACATCATTTATAACAGATGATCTTTGGTACGGAATATTTGCTGGAACAAACCCAGGTAAAGCGATTTAAGATTATAAAATGTAATTGATTAATTATCCACTAGGTGCTACCAAATCGTAGAAGTTTGTGTTTCTTAAGTCATCCTGCTTTTCTGATTCTACTGTCTAGATAAATAATTCTCAATGGAAGGAGAATTAGAGGAAATGTGTAAGCATGAAGAGATATATACGTAGGGTATCACTAAAGAAAGAAGTGAGTAACTACTGATGAGGCAAAAGGTGGAAAGATTGTCTAAGCTTTCCTTAGCGATTTATTCTGTACCAATATATTTATAGATCAGTAATGTACCAGTAACAAACTGGATGTCACCAATTACATAAGCATTTGGCCCATACTAGTTTACCACTGTAATTGAATAGTTGGTCTATTATTTGTAGCATGAATAATTCCTTTTTGAATCTCTCTACTGTTTCGTTGTATCATTAGAATATATTAAGCCATTTTCATCCATAAAAATGAAAAATATAACCGTTATCCATCACATCAAACCATCAATTTTGAATTTCTATCTCTTGTGTGGGGCCCAATAACGGCTATATTTTTCATTCTCATTCTACAATAATGAGAATCAAACGGGCCCTAAATGTTTGTTCATTTATCATATGGTCTTTCTTCCATCTGATTTTCCTTGGCTTTGCTCTGGCATGCTTATGTGCTAAGTTACTTATGAAAAAGCCTTTCATTCATGTTATTGTATAATCACTCGTGATTCCACTGTGCACAAACATTCAGACTGAGTGAGCAATGTTTCTGTAACTGGAGATTATTTTGCTTTAAAATAACAAGGTAAAATATTGGCTTGGCAGAGGTTGATTTGAGATTTCATGCTGCCATTCCACTTATAAAAGTTACTCTCATTGGGTATGTTGAGCTTTATGTTTTGGTTAATAGTTGTGTATGACAATAATATGATTGCTGAGTCCTATTTTGCATCTTTAGAAACTTATCTAGTTAGCAAATATAAAGGTGTCTCATGATTTCATATTTGTACTAATGGGTATCTAATTTGTCCTGACTCCATATATGACCATTACAATCTTGTGATCATGCAGAAACATTTGTTCGGGCAGATGGGGCTTTCATCCCTTTTACAGAAGATTTTAACATGGCCGATGTGACTACACTTGTGAAAGGTCTAGGTGAAATTGACGATGTCAATAATATAGACTTGCAGTCTCCCATCAATAGTCTCATTGGAAGACAAGTGGTGAAAGTTGGAAGGAGCTCTGGCTTGACAACTGGGACCATAATGGCCTATGCCCTCGAGTATAATGATGAGAAAGGGATTTGTTTCCTTACCGATTTTCTTGTTGTTGGTGAGAATCAACAGACATTTGACCTTGAAGGCGACAGTGGAAGCCTTATTCTTTTGACAGGTCAAAATGGGGAGAAACCCCGGCCTGTTGGAATAATTTGGGGTGGGACAGCTAATCGTGGTCGGTTGAAATTAAAAGTTGGCCTGCCTCCCGAGAATTGGACCAGTGGAGTTGATTTAGGGCGCCTTCTTGATCTCCTTGAACTTGATCTCATCACATCAAATGAAGGCCTCCATGGTTCGTATAGGTCTAATTGCCCTCATGACTGGGATTAACTTTCTTGATCCATATAATAGTAGTTGACTTATTTATAAAAGGCCTGACAATATCTCATTTAGAAAAAAAGATTTAAATATGATTTTTTGAGGGAGAAATTACTAGAAAGAACCAGTGGTAGTTGTAATTATCAATTTTCTCAATAATTTGATAAATAAAAGTCAAGGCAGTATAAATTTGCTTACAGGTCAGAGATATTGACACAACTTGAACTCCATAAGGCATCCAAATAGTACTTTCTAGCCTGAGAAGGGTGATTTTTCTGATCATAACTGATGAATTAGGCAGGCACAGGCATTAAAGATCACATGACCGTGCTTATATATGGACCTGCGTACTTGTAAATAAATTCCCACTACTGCAACTGTTGTATATGTCTATTTATTTTGATAGTTGTCCGAATTTTCCACTTCCATTTCTTAGCAGATTTTGTTGGAGTCCAGGGCAAAATTGGGTCTAGTTTGAAGGGTGAGAAGGGGGAAAATGCATTTTATTTTCTTTACTTTCTTCTATGTCTATGTTTTTCTCTATGATATCTTCTCCTGATTAAGCTTGCTTTTGTTTCTTGTTGCCTAAATAGATGCACTGCAAGACCAGAGAAATGCATCAGCAGGAGGTGATTCTACTGTTGGAGAGTCGTCATCACTTGTGCGCGTTACTGCAAAAGATAAATCTGAAGAAAACTTTGAGCCAATTGCTTTGAGCATCAAACAAGTTTCTACTGGCAATGATTCTCATCAAGCAGTACTTCCACCATTGAGGCATGATGACTTCCATATTGAATGTGGAATTGAGAGAGCTCCGGGTGTTGAGCACCAGTTCATCCCGAGTTTTTCTAGCAAATCTCCAGTAAATCGAAACCAGGCTGCATTGAAAAATCTCTCAGACTTGAGAAATGGACCGGAGGGAGAGATTTATGTTTCTCTGCAGTTAGGTGAACCAGAACCAAAGAGAAGAAAGCATTCTGATGCTCCATTGGACATTGGAAACTCACAATAAAACTGAACTGCTCCATTTTTTCTCCTTAGAATATCCTTGGGAAAACTATTATGTGCAATCCTCTCCCTTCAACGATACATCAATGGCGTTCGGCTGGTACATTTTAGTCTTCTTCTAGAACTCCATTATCATTCTTTTTCCCATATTTTTGTGAAGGTTATAGTTATAGGTTATAAAAATGAGTTAAATAACATGCATGGCAAATGCTGTAAAGGGAATTATAGCTATTTTGTGGTTGTATATCATCTTTGCCAAGCTCTATGAGGTCACAGCCCCGTCAACATATGGAAATAATATGTATTTTTGAGGTGGTCCAGTCTCAGTTAATGTACATGATCAAGCAATAATTCCTATTCTTAGGTGCAAAAATTGTTCTAGTAAATATTTGTTTCAATCCCTTGACATGTACTTAATGATTTTCGCCATTATTTGTAGACCATCAACAACTTGAGGCAGATTAGCTACATCCCCACTCCTATACAGCAAGAATTGCGATAAAATCTTATTACAAATTGTTTTTTTGTAAATCCATGAGGATTGAAATAAGAGTTTTGTTACGTGTACATTCCCGTTTGGGTTGTGCTATGTGTACACAATGAAGTACACAAAGTTTTACACCCCGCTCACATGGAGGGAGCCCATGTAAAACTTTGTGTACACCACAAGGTGTACACATATCATTTTCCTTCCCGTTTATACTCTCGTTTATAGAATTTATACTTGATAGGATTTTACACCATCTTTCACAAAAAACACATTTAATCCAGCTACTCATTTTCTAGCACGTTTTCATATGTATTTGGGAGTGTATTTATTTTCTGTACAAATAGCTTTCCCGATGAAATAATCCCACAGGGATGCCAGGATGATCAATATGTAAAACAAGAAGTCATTGAACCAATCAAAATGATGTCACTACAAAATAAGGCTTGTGATAGACTTCGTGTTAAAAAGAAACAAATGACCATGTGGCAACTTGAGGGAACCTCTACATGGCAAAAATAGTTAGGAGAGCATGTGAGACGTGATTTGAAGAATCTTCTGAAAGTAACCATCAAATTTATGGACTTATGCCACATCTCATAAAATCATCTAGAATTGTAATACGTTATAGATGCTCATATTATGAGGCAACGCGAGTCCATGAAAGATAAAAAGACTAAAGAACCCATAGAGTCGAAAAATAAAAAAAAAAAAAAAA
>CAIGRT010228454.1:0-13404 GCA_903798405.1 Fraxinus platypoda | reverse complement strand
AGAATTGCCAATTACATAATTAAAATCTAACACAAACATGAAAGCAAACATTAACACTTTAGAACATCTATTGAAATCATACAAGGTATAGTATATATCTCTATCATCTATGACCTCACAACAATTATTATAACGTATCAAATTCTTATCCATTCTCTCGAATATCAATAGAAATCAAATCACACTTCAATCAGTAGCTAATTAATTGAAAATTATTAAATTCTATAACAATCATCCAATAATAAATATATATTAGACATCAAACTATTGAAATTATATTAAAACTTCATAACAAGGTTTCATTTTGTATTAACAACTAAAAATCTAGCATAACATCACAAAATTACAAGAAATCATAATTGATTTGTAAAATATCACCTGGATTCTTGATATATACAGAAGAAAGTGGAAAATCATGAAATCTTGAATCTGTTCAATAGTTTCTTGATTGATCTCCCACTGCACCTTCCTCTTCTTTGCCCAAGGATCATGGTTTGTTTTTCAAATGATTAAGTTCTTGTATCTCATATCTTGAATTCTCCCAGAAGAATGATTAATTGATCTCCTTTAATTGCAAGATTATGTTTATGATATGAGATGAGAGGTGTCCTTCAATTTTTTATGGTGTTCAGTATTTATAAGGGTTGAATTTAAGTCAAAATACGCATTATAATTAGTTTCTAAAAAGTGCTCGAATAGTAGAAGGAAACTACCGTGTTCGTCGTTTTTCAACCATTGCAATCGCATGGTCATTGAGGGTGTGATCTCAATGTGTTTCAAAATTTAAGAATGCTTCTGCAAAATAAACTGGTGCGATCGTAGAGAGAATGAACATTGCAAATGCAAAGGCCAACAATTTTCGAATCTGTGCATTTAAGTCCCTACATTTTGCTTCTTTACCAACTTGAGTCCTTCGTTCGTGCAATTTTAATCTTTTGTCTTCTAATTTCACATAATTGAGACCAATCAACCTTCAATCGTCCTTTCATAGTTCGAACAACTCTTGAATATTTGTAATTTAGTCCCTGGACATTAGAATTCTTTCTTTTTTTTGCCCTTCTTTTGATAAAACCTATCCAAACTTGAATATAATCTACAACAATTGATAAATTTGAATTATGTAGAAATCAACTCAAATAGACTCCTAAATATTCACTTCTGATGGTCCAAATAAGTGTAGAATTATTATACCTATCAAATGACATAGCCTATTTGGATGATTTGACTTCAATTATTTTGCGGTTTAGTATAATTTCATGTTGAACTTTTAATGTGGTTTTGATTGGTTTTAATCGATCTAGCCAGTTTATGAATTGTGTTAAAATCGAAAGGTAAAACTTACAGATGTAAGGCACGTTCCAGAACTAAAGCGAAGTTGAAGTTGAACCGAGGTTCTCTCGTTGTCATGAAGGGACATAAGCTCTACACAATTGTACATTTTGCAGGATTCCACAGTAATAGGGGAATGCAGCAATTTCTAATTCTTTGACTGACGAATAAATTACAAAACTTTGGCATATGCGTATCGGGCATATGAGTGAGAATGGTATGTCAGAGTTGAGTAGGACCCCCCACGAAGAACTGGCTTTGCAAATAGCCCATGACTAGCCTCTACATTCATCCATATGAGTTAGAATGGTATGATTTTCTAATTAAGATTCCAAGACAAAATTCTTTTTGTTCAATTGAAATTCCAGGCTTCTACATTCATCCACTACTCAACATTCATCCATTTAATCTCTAACAATAAAAGATTCAAACTAGTTTTCTCTGAAATTCCTCTTGTCTGTCTCGATTTTCTGCAACGAATGGAAAGGCTAGTAATAGTTCTGGTGATAGTGGGTTATTTTCAACTGGACAATAATTTTGGGGTGAAGCCTCTTTATGTGGCGCTGAAGAATGGTGGGAATGGGAATGGTAGTTCCCTTAACCATGACGTTGTTGATTCCCCTATGCTAGGAAACACATTGTTAATTGAGTCCAACTTGAGTTCTCCAGTTGGGAATTGAGAAGCAACTAATTTTGGAGCTTGGAACAAAAGGTTAATTAACCGTAGAAGTTGGAGTGGACAAAACCCAAACCAACCCGACCGGTTTGGATGGGTTTTTTGCTCTTTTTGGGTGGGTTTCGGGTTTCGAGTTGGGGGGTCGGGTCGGGTCTGGTCTGGTCGATTTGTGGGTTAAGACCCTAAACCCGATCTAAACCGACCCGACCCAACCCGACTACAGTAAAAAAAAAAAAAAAAAAAAAAAGAGGGAAAACGAAGTTAAATTGAAAAACAAAACCTAAATCGCCAGACTCCATCACTCCAATCGCCTCTCGCTCCTAATTCCTCTCCAAACTATTCAATGCAACCAAATTTCATCTCAAATTCTTCTTCAACACCAGCAAGGCAGCAACAGATCTACGCTTAATCGATCTTTTCTATCTCTTGGACGTTTATTACCAATATTGCAGCGGACGGTTTCCCCCAAATTTTTCCTCTTTTATTTCATCGTCAGGTTAGTTCCTGTTTCAGTAATCCCTTTCTAATTTTAAGATATGTAATTTATAGTAGTTTGTTGTGGTGATTATATATAATGTTCAGACTATTGGCTTACTATATTACTATTTTATGGCCTTTGTCTGACTTTGTAATTCTGTTTCTTCAATCATTCATCAGTCATACAAAAGGTCATATTAGTTACTAACTCACGGAGTCACGGGTAAAGAAGAAGAGGATCCTGCTGTCTTCACTGGAGACACATTGGTTAGTGAAGATTTGTTTCTTTTTCTGGAGATATTACTATTATTTTTCATTCGTGTTCCATATGGTTGATTCAATTGACCACGAGAGATATTTGTTGATTAAATTTCTGTTGGACAGCCTTTGGGTAGTAGTAGCTACTGTAAAATTTTACCTTTTGTTTTGTTTTTTACACTAAACTATTATGAGACCCATACGCCATAAAATTTGCAAGTCTTTTTGTTTAATGCTTGACCGAGATTTTTTGTTGTTGTTTTGTTTATGGATGGATTCTTGTTGTGAAAACCATGTGTAGCAAATAACTCAGACAGAACCTTAATTTATTTAGACTTGAAGGACAGTTTGACATTCATTGTTAACTAACTTGTCTTGAACGAAATGTTTAAGTTCTTAAGTCTCTTTACTTTTGTTAGATTTCTTCTTATAATTGCTCCCTCTGCCTTTTCAATTGAAGTAGATTTTAATTATATGTATTTTCGTCAATTTGTTCCCTTTCTAGCTAGTGACATTGGATTACAATTATATATCAACTTGTCTAGTTTGATACTAGTATCTTGTTTGTTATTGCTTCATTACAATTGCAAAGAAGTCAAAGTGAAACTTGCTACATGTCTATGTTTTGCTTTAATGGAATGCTTCTAGCCATTCATTTTTTGTGGAATGCTTTTGGTCTATTCATAATTTTTGTGCAATATGTTGGTAGGATGTAGGGGAAGAAAGTGGCACTGGCACACAAGCTCAATCAGACGTTATGCTTTGTAAGATGATGATGATGTATCTTAGTATGATAGTATCTATCTTTTTTCTATCTGGAAGGCCATTGCTGGCCTTGTATCTATCAAAGTTTATTTTAAATTTAACATATGTGAGATCAACTTCAAATAACGATGATTATATTAGAAGCATCAGCGGAAGAACTGCTTTTGGACTATTATTGGTTCTTTGAACACTAATTATGGTATTTTTTGGTGTTCAGAAGAATTGGTCTTGGGATTCAATATAAAGGATCAATGAGTGAAATTGTATGAGAAGCCCAGCAGCATATTATTATGAATAACCCTTTTGGTTTACCCTCCATTGTAATGGAAGATTGCATCTATAAAAGTTGCTGAATTTTTTAAATTCACAGTAGGACTTGTGAGAAGTTGTTAGCTCGATAATTAGGTAATTACCGTGTATAAGATGTGGAAGAATTAGTATATAAAATCTAAATAACAAGTAAAACTGCTCATTTAAGCATTTTAACTTGAGAATCCTTATACATGGCAAAGGAAAATTATGAAGCATTTTAGATTGAAGTTTAAATCAAGATGGTGAGTTTAAATCAAGTAGGAATTATTGAAAAGTGTAGGATGTCTTACTAAATACAGCATATCTTTGGCAAACCAACCAACCCAACCCAACCCGACGGACATTTGATTGGGTTGGGTTGGGTTTCAACATTTACGTTGGGTTGGTTTGATTTTAGATCAAACCGACCATGTTGGGTTGGGTTTGGGTTGAGGCGAAAACCAACCCAACCCAACCCACGCCCACCCCTACGTAGAAGTACGCATGACAGCTAGGACGGTGGTTGTAGGGTTTCCGATGATGAGTTTTCAATGAGGTTTTCAGTGATGGCGATTCCGAAGATTTTGATTTTTTTTTTTTGGGTGGGTGTGTGAAGAAGATGATATTTACTTTTCTTTTATTTACTTACTCTTTTTAGCTTTTTAAAGTGATTATTTTACTTAATGTGGTAAATAGAAAATTACTATTTCACCCTTTATAAAAATATTACAAATGTGGTCAAACTCAATTTTTGGGTCAACTAACAAAAATATGTATGGATTCCATCGATTTGGGCTTCAGCTGTAATGTTTTGAAAGATTTGGTATGACGATTGTAGCAAAATAAAGGTTAGGGGAACGCCTGCAACCTTTTGAAAGGTTTGGAAGCGAATATGTAATTATTCTACTTTAAAAATATGGAGCCTAAAAGAATGAGAATTAATTCCCAACAAAATTAGAACTTAATTGTACAAGTTAAAACTCTTGATAGAAAAGGGAAAATCCGTAAAGGAAGATATATCCAAAGAGTTTACTTATTGGAATTATATCAATTTGTTTTACAAATTATTCGAGACTCAAACCCTTGAAATAAACCACACATGGATTATCGGCATTGATAAAGGGTCACCAAAAACAAACCCCCTATTTGGTTTCTTGTTTGGTGAAAAAATTCTACCCAGCTACAAATATTGTCCCTGAAGAGTGGAAAACTCTTTTTATCAACTTTCTCAATTTGTCATCATTTGATAAAGGATAAAAAATTTAATTAGAACAAAATTCTGTTAATCATGTTTGTAGAATATTTCATTCCCTGTATATGGAAGTGAGAATTCTACTTCGTGTCGGGTGAAACTACTTAGTTACTAAAAATGTTTTCTACCTTTTTGGTGGAATAAGTACGAATATGAACTCGTGATTAAAAATGTGTTGGATGACATCAAAATGTACCAATAGCTTGCTGAAAACAAGTGATAAGAAAAGGTTGATTCAACCGTCTACAATGTTATTACAATTGTCGACAATCAAGCCTCAAGGGTGAAAACCTGAAAAAATACCCTCTTAATGATATTTAAGAAGATTAATGTTGCCTCCCATCAGAAGAAGAAGAAATGTCAATATCTTCAAGAGATAATGTTCAGATAATTTCTAGAATAATGAAATTATGGAAGCATATATGAGGATTCAAAATCTTTATCATGATGGTGAAAGTAATGAGTTCAGACAAGAATTATGTGAATTTTCCTCAAAAGATAGGAAAAGGAAGATTGAAGAAGAATGTGAATAATTTTCTGCATCAAAGGACACTACTTTGGTAAAGCAAAAACAAGGACAATAATTTCCTGACATCTTTGAAAAAGAAGGAATTAATGACGATAAGAGAATATTATCTAATCTTTTTACTTTTTTCAAAATTCAAAATGAAATATTGAAATCCTTGTGTGGTGGTCCAAAATTGCCCATTGAACTCTCAACCCAATTCATAGATATTGAATGTTTCGTGGCCCATACTTATGTCCAACTTGTCACATGATTAGAGTCTAAAGGATGAACTTCTCAATATTCAAGTCAGTTCAACTTCCTCCATCTTTTTCAAGGAAGCCATGAGCCAATAGTAAGATCAAGTCTTACCATGTGTGACTAAAACAACACTCCTTCAAATGACTTAGCTTACTGCATCCAAGTTGATTTGAGTTTTTCGAGACTCCAAAACGACTACCCCACTAGAATCTCAATTGACTAATTCATCTAGCATCCATGCATCCCACTATTTGAGGAACCAACACCTTCAAAGGTCCTTCTATATCACATTGCTACCATCATCATTTCCATCCCATCAACACTTAGATTATATATCATCCTATCATTTCGCCATCATTACTATTTTATCATTGTGATCGTAACTATCATCAGTGCCAGCCTTTCGAATCAATTTTAGATTCAACCATTTACAATTTGATGCCCACCATAGATAGGGCCCGATGATTCTTGGCACAACAAAATATTCCACAAAAAATGAACATTTCAATTACAATGGTAGAATCCCAAATGGTGAGTCTGCGAAGCTGGTGGCCATGCTCGCTTACTTTACTACTTAGGAGGCCAAAACCCAATAAAAGGGTCAAGCAGCTAGAGGTAGAAAACACAGAACTTAATTAGATTGGGGAACTCTCTATGCGTTAAGCGTCGCATCCGATTTCATACTCCAGTGAAAGTAATGCAGATGCTCAAAACACCAGAGTGCGACACGCCAAGTATACGAACATCAGACGGTTATTACTAACAATGTCATTGTAGGCCATGAATCAGACATGGAAGACGAAGTGCTGCCCAACAGTCGTTGACTACCAAAGAAGTAGAACCCAGGCCATAAACACGTATTACTAATATATGAACACTTCGTGAGATGAAGAGCGTTGCTAAGTCTGATGTCATCAACGTTTTTCCATGATAGAAGCCATGATCAATTGAATCCTAGGCATTCCAACCCCAATCAAGAAAAGCTCGACCAACAGCTTCGCAGACGTGATGTTGACTCAATCTCTCTAGTTGACATGACAGGTATCGATCCTTTGAGAATAACCTACAAGTTATAGGTTTGATCCCGACTATCAACCAATCAGACAAAAGAGTTGCAAGTTCGCTCTTGGGAGAAACGAGATCATCAATGATGAAGTACAAAAGCTCATCGACATCACTCATAAACCGAAGTCAAATATCTAGATTTAGCTACCCAACGTCGTCATCGTCGAAAAGAAAAATGGTAAGTGGCTAATCTGCATAGACTTCACAAATCTCAACAAGGCATGCCTGGATGAGTTTTTTCCTCTATTTGACATTCTGGTCGACTCCACAGCAAAGCACGAGTTGTTCAAATTTAAGGACACATTCTTAGGCTACAACGAAATCCTAATGCATCCAAGTGACTAAGAAAAGAGAGCTTTCGTGACGATGAGAGGGATGTTCCGCTACAAAGTCATGCCATTCGTTCTCAAAAGTACGGAAGCAACATACTAGCGGCTTGTTAATTCAATGTTTGCCAAAATGCTCGAGAAAACAATGGAAGTGTAGTAAACAACATGCTCACTTGAGGAAACTGATCAAGTGCCTCAAACAATCATTTGAAGTCATCAAAAGGTATAATATGAAACTCAACCCCTCTAAATGTTCAGCCTTGTCTTCTATGAAGTTCCATACCTACAATGTAAGAACTACATAAGCTTTCCAATAATAAAAATTATGCATGCAATGATGTGACACCTTGTTAAAAATGCATCATATTCAAATATTTATCAAAGTAAGCTCGAAATAATTTATTTGAAATCTTTTTCTTTTCATTGGGCCATTAAATCACTTATTATGCACCGAAAATAGGTCTGCACAATATCCACATCAATAATCAATATTCACTAACTGGCCCTATGATTACCTAAGTATATCACGCTTGACGCCAATATTCATAATATCATACATGTACAATCAAGTTGACCATCCTCTCGTGAATACCAAAAGCACATCCCCTAACTTCCCCTATAGTCACCCTAGAAGTTTCTCACTTGCAATGCCAATAAATATCACATAAGCATGCTCTGCATGCCTGGTGCTCTAATACTCTAACTTAAATTCAATTTTTAAATCATGTCGTGCATGCATGTGAAAATACCCATGAATGGCATATCCAATTAACATAGATCTCATTATGAGCCTGTTCGGTAAAAATTCTCATTTTCTACAGTAAATCAATTCTCATTTTCAACCACACATTCTTCAATAAAATAATATTTTCCATCACATCAATACTTTTTTCTTCTTTTTCAACCACACATTTCCCATCATATGACTATTCAAAAATCAATTCTTCCCCCAAAAATCCCTACCAAACACACTCTATATTTCGAAAACACATACTCAATTATCATGACCAAAGATGATATACAATAAACTCATTATCCTAGTTATATAAATGTAATGGCAATGATCTGTAGAGAATATTTCAATATTCTTGCATCGTAGTTGCAAATGAATTTTTACTTACCTTTCATCTTTGTTCGTGTGTGCTCTCTACAATGTGTAGACTTTTCGACTTAAAGTTGGTAAACAATGTACATTACAATCTAATATCAAACACGATCCTCAATTTGATCATTTTAATGCACACAATCCCATATTACAACTATTAATGCCGAGATAATTTGGTAAACATTAGAATTTCAAGTAAACTGATAGCCCAGTTTTTTTTTCTTTCAAGTTCCACGAATGTAAACTGATTCTAATTGTATGATAAGTTCATGGGACGAAGGCTAGCAAGGATCCGTAGATTGTGGAAGAAGGACCAATGACACGATCGTGAGCAAAGAAGATCAAGAAAGCCATGGGATTACTTGTTCAATCTATGTAGGCCGAGTCTTCGATTGCAACGAGCAAAACATCAAGTTTTATGTTGGATATGGAAGAGGAACCAAGATTAGAGCACTTAATTCAAACTAAGTTAGAAAAGGCGAAGCCGGAAAGCAACACGCTTGTAGGCAAAAAGGTCGCGTGCACGGGTGCAAAATTTCAACCCGTAGCCAAATAACTGAACGGCGCGCGCAATACAAAAATTCGTTGGCGGATTAATTTTTCCTTTTTCGTTTAGAACTCTATTTGTTCGATATTTTCTTGATGTTTTACGTTTTAATTAGGGTTTTTATGAGTTCCCTATATATAGGGCTCATTCTTTTCATTGTAAAACAACACATTATTGAGATATTAAATCAAAACAACGTTGCTTTCTTCTTGTTCTTCATTAAACTCAATTTAATCTTGCGTGTTCAACAAATTCAAGTTCTTCCATAACTTTAGTTCCTTGATTCAAAAAATTATTGAGTCAAGTTTCAAACCGGGATTTTAGCTTTCTTGGGTTGTGATTCAATCTTTTGTGAGTTGCGGAGCTACTATTGTGCTACATGGGTTCACATCAATTAATGACCGAACCCTGATTCAAATCAATTCTCCAAGCTTTAGAGTTGATTACTGAACATGTAAAGGTTGAAACTATGTCAATTATCAAATTGGACAGAATCTATTTTTGGGTTTTTATCACTGCCCGATTCATTTTCCTACCTCTTTTCGCACCCTTAACCACATCATTCAAAAAAAATTTTACACACTTATATAACATGTATATGCAGAAAATCATGCCATACATTTACCACAAATATTCAGCCTCAAGTTCAGTCCCATTTACAAATAACCAAATCGGGCATCTCGCTATGACTATTTTTCACTTTCTATTACATTAATATGCCACAAATCAGATTCTAACCTATTACAATTTATTTCTATAACTTATATATAAATATATTCATAGCGATAAATATAAGTTCTACTCAAAGTGCTATAAATAAATCGAAGGTTGAATAACTAAATACAGCAATTATCCTTTTCTGTCCTTGGTGGTTTCACTCAATTTCTTACAACAAATTATCTCTTCTTTTTTTTTTTTTTTTTGCCATAATAACACAACCAATAACTCCCCAACATAACATCAAGCAAGTCCAGAAGTTCAAGAGATTATAAAACCCTCAAAAGTAATAAAAAAATTGACAGCAAAATCGTGAGTCAACTCACCTACTCAGAATTCCAATTCCAATTTTTTTTCTACTTTTCTTTGGCTCATTTGCTTTCTTTTTCACTTGGAATCAATTGGGTGTAAGTTGGAGGAGTATATATACTTAGGAGGTCATAAGTCTTAAAGTAGTTAGAGTAGTGAGAAATGCTTAGGGGTGAAGAAAGTGGTTATCAAAAGGACAAATTCACAGGCATTAGGTGGTTCCTTGTAGGAAAAATCTGATTTTGTACTTATCTTTGCAAGAAAAAACAAGTGTCATTGGCCTAATTTAATTTGTCTACAATCTAATTCAATTTTCATAAGATCCCAAAATATTTTATAGAGCTATTTCCTTACCCAAGAACCTTGACCTAAAGATTTTTTGAATCAAGAACCAAGGCTGGAATGATTGAACGCTACAAAGATTGGAAATCCTTGGTAAGTTCGGGATAGTTCAATCAAGAACTAGATAGAAAGCAAAAATCTCACTTTATAATTAATCTCTTAAAATAGCGGGTTATTTTTTGTTGTAATTTTTTTTTTTTTTTTAATTTAGTTTTGTATGCAAATTTAATAGAGAAGATTGAACACAAGGCAAGAAACCGAAAAACAATTGTGTTGGTAACCTAGTTAATGCACTAAACAATTTTTGAATGTTCTTGGTGTGATTTTTTGATGTGAATGACTCAAAGAATGTGATGAAGACTCAACAAAGAAGACACAAGAAGAATTGGAACTGGAAACAAAAGGAAGTAAAGAACAAAAACATGATTTTAGAGCCAAAACTCTAATGCTAACTATTGTGAACCCCGTTGCAAGGTGTACTTGAAATCCATACAAGATTTGATACAACCCCCCAAAAGCTAAAATCAAAGTTATAAACTTGAACTCAAACTTTGACAAAGTCGTCAGTCAAACATATGCAGAATTGAAAAGGCTTTCGAATTGTACCCACATATGAAAATTCGACAATCGCCAAAAGTTATGGGCCTTTTGTACATCCTGCTTATTCCTTCATTTTTCTAATTGGTTTAGGATTTTCTCTTTAATTGATTCGCATCATAAAGGATCATTACTAGCTTACCCTCCATGGCTCTCATCAAGTTATAACTTCACATGAACCTTATGTTATTATGTTGTGATCGAGTCACTTCATGTCTTAGATCCCAAATACATATGTTAAAGACTTATCTAGAGTTTAGAATAATCTTTCCACAATAGCTCAATGTAAAATTCACCATCTAGGTACGAGAGGTTGAAGACTAATGTCATATAAATTATTAAAACTTCAATGATCGAATGTACCATTATAAGAGGAAACAATTATGAACTACCAATGCAAATGCAAATGGCAATATGAGCCAATAGAATTATATTGGTGCATTTTGGTATATTTTGATTCATTTTTGTACATTTCACCTGGGCTTTCGATACATTTAGCGAAGTTTGGTACACTTTTTGTCATTTTTTGTACATTTTGCATACTTAGGCAAATTTTTACACTTCTTGGTTGTTTCGTGCATTTTTGAACATTTTGCAGTGTTTTTCGACATTGTCCGAACTTTTGGTACATTTTGGCTTTTTCGAAATATTTCCTGTATCTTCGTATATTTTGGCACATTTTGATTCATGTAATATGTTTTGGACATTTTTGCACTTTCTATAACATTTCATGCAAATTAGTTCATACTAACGCGTTTTAGTGTATTTTGCGCTTTGGTACATTTCGAGCACTTGATGTACATTTTAGCACTTCTGAGTAGTTTGGTACGTTTAGGCATGTTTTGGTTCGTTTTCTTGTGTTTTGGTACATTTTGAAAATTTTGGTACCATTTTGGCGTTATGGTAAGTTTTTGTGCATTTTGGAACATTTCATGCACTTTAGTACATTTTGGCGTATTTTGATTATTTTCGCACATTTTCATACAATTCATGTAATTTCGCAAATTTTGCACATTTTGGTACATTTTGCGCACTTTTGGTACGTTTTGTTATAATTGGCACATCTTTGTATCTTTTTGGCTCGTTTTGGTATGTTTCTTGCATTTCTTGTACATTTTGATGTGATTTTGTACATTTCTTGTTTGGTATATTCTGACGTGTTTTAGTATATAACGAGTGGCTTGATATACTTTGGTACATTTTTGTACAATTTTGTGCATTTTGGTATGATTCAAACATTTTGGCACATTTTGGTATATTTCCTATATCTTGGTTCTAATTGGCACATTTTTTAATATATTTTACATATTTTTCTATATTTTAGGGCATTTTGTACATTTCACGTAGTTTGGTTTATTTCAAAGCATTTTTTAAATTTCTAGAAGTTTGGTAATTTGGTATATTTTGTACATTTTGTGCACTTTGGCACATTTTAGCACTTTTTGATACATTTAGGCATGTTTGAGTGCAATTCACACAGTATGGTCATTTTGTTGTATTTCACGTACTTCGGTATATTTTTGGCATCCTTTGGTGTTTTTGGCATGTCTCCTTATATCTTGGATTGTTTTGGTATATCTCGCACATGTTGATGCATTGTGGAGAGTTTTGGTAAATCTCTTGCATTTTTGTAAGTTAGTGCATTTTGTGCGCTTTAGTATATTTTGTCGCATTTTAGAACGGTTCAGGCACTTTTGTACATTGTGGCATTTTATATTACATTCCAAGTGATTTCGTACATTTTGGCTTGTTTGGTTTGTTTTATGGTGTTTTGATATATGTCGTGCATATTTGTACATTTTACTATTTTAGGGTGTGTTTGAGCCACATTATTTTGGAAAAATGTATGTGTATAGTAGATTGATAGAAGATGTGTGGTTGAAAATGAGTAGAAGAATGTGAATGAAAATTATAATGTGGCTCAAACCCTGCTTATAGTAAGTTTGCTTAGTTAGGTAATTTTTTGTGTATGTCGGAACATTTCGTGACCTTTAAGTGCATTTGGGAGGGCATGTTAAGTACAATTCACACAGTAACATTTTATGCGTTTTGGTGTATTTCGACACGTTTTAGTATAATTGGTACATTTTTTTATATTTAGGCTCATTCTGGTATATTTCGAAATTTTTTGTACATTTCACATTGTCTTGTATAGTTTTATTTGTTTTGGATCATTTTGAGTGGATTGATACATTTTGGAGGGTTTTGGTACAATTTTACGTACTTTGGTAACTCATGGTGCGATTGAAAATGTTTTGCACGTTCTAGTATATTTCATGCATATATATACTTATTGACACGTTTTGGTACATTTTACACATTTTGTATATTGTGGGGGCATTTTGTACATTTCACGTTGTTTGGTTTATTTCGAAGCATTTTGTACATTTTTACGTAGTTTGGTACTTTTTGGAGTATTTGGTACATTTCTCATTTTGTTATATTTTAGCTTTTCTTGATACATTTAGACTTGTTTTAGTAAAATCACACAGTAAAATACATTTTAGTACATTCCACGCACTTCGGTACAATTTCGGCACATCTCTCTATATGTTGGATCCTTTTGGTGAATTTCGTGC
>CAIGRT010228440.1:0-16749 GCA_903798405.1 Fraxinus platypoda | reverse complement strand
TGTTTCCCACAAGACAAACTACAGAACAGCAGAACTACAATGTACTCCATTTCACGCGCATAGCCGACACGTGCCTTCACCGACACAGGAACGCGGCTACAGTTAAGGGACCCACATTCCTACGAGGATTTAAAAAAGCATCATTAATTTGTTGGATTTATATCTGCATGTGACTCTCGTCTCTCTCCTCTCCACCATTAATATTCTCTTACCTTTCTTAATTGCGTTTTATTGTATTAATAATAATATCAGACATATTATTATTTATTGATTTGTTTTTAAGAAAATATGACCCTTAGGCCTTAGTAAAAAAATTTATAATATTAACACAACCATTTCTTTTTCTTAATTATTATTTGTAGAATCACAACACATCAACACTGTAATATTGAGAAGAAAATTGTTTAAATAATCCCGTCGAAATAACTTATTTTTCTCCGAAGTTGATAGAAAATGTGACATGTTGCAATAACATCAAGGGTCCGTTTCATAGACAAAGGTGGAAAGAAATTCCAATTTCATGTTGCTGGAAAATAAAAACTCATTAAACCTATAAGAATTCGTTTTCTATGAAAACAAAGAAAATGCAACTTAAAGTGATTGTACCTTCAAATTCGGTTTCCATTTCCACGTCGCAGTCAAACGGTCAAAGTGGAATTCGTTTTTCTCGGATGTGACATTTTCCATGGAAAACATTGCAAGCAAACAGGGCCTAACTTATTTTTCTTGGAATGTTGATCCAAAAAATAAAATAAAAATGAAAAAGGAACAAATTTAAGAGCATGTTTGAGTTCCATTTTTATTGAAGAATACATTTTGAAATTGTAGATTAAATGAGAATGTACGGTTAAAAAATAAAAAAAAAAATTTGAATTTACGTGTAATATTATTTTATTAAAAAATACAAGGGAAAAAATTATTTTAAAAATAATGGAATCGAAACTAAAGCGATGAATGAAACAAAAAGAAGGGAGAGACAAGATCACGGGCGGAAGTAAATAGTTACCATATTTATACACACAAAGATCGCCACGAGAAAAGACGCCCCTCTTTCTTGCAAGTGTGTCAAATTCAGACCTTAAAAGCCCAGTACTTGCCAGGATTTTCTTGTTCTGATTTGCACATTAAGGTAGATTGAATAGTCCCCACACTATTAAAGATTAAAACAAGATTAAAATTTGTAAGATTAATACTGATTTTTACAATATATTTGATTAGTTCAATTAGACACTACTTAATTGATTGAATTAAATGAAAATGCTCCTATGAAGGGATCTATTTAGACTCTGTTTGGTACACATTATTTTTTTTCATTCTCATTCTTCTACTCATTTTCAACCACACATTCTTCAATAAAATAATATTTTCCATCACATCAATAACTTTTCCTTCTTTTTCAACCACATATTTCCCATCACATCAATCAAAAAAATGCATTCTTCATTCTTCTACTCATTTTCAACCACACATTCTTCAATAAAATAATATTTTCCATCACATCAATAACTTTTCCTTCATTTTTAACCACACATTCTCCATCAATCTACTATTCAATAATACATTCTTTCAAAAGAATGTGTCCCAAACACACTCTTAATGAATTACTTTGCAGTCAAGGTCTCTGAATCAAGTTTAGGATAATCCACATACGTCAGGGAATATAATAATAAAAAATGATTTAGAGGGTATTTGGAAGGGATTAAAATTAGATTTTTAGTAGATTGTGATAGAAGTTTTTGAAATGTGTGGTTGAAAAGTTGTAAGATCTACGAAAGATGTGGTTAATATTGATCGTTTGACTTTGACTTGTATTAAAATCAGATTTTAATCCGAAACAAACAGGATCCTAACCACTTCATGTATACTCTACTTTGACACATTTTCTTAAATAGTACACATTTAAATTATATGATCGAATTTAAATTGTTAAAAAAGAAAAAAATATTTATTTATACTCATCTACTAGACGTATTTTCTGAAGTAGTACACGTTTAAGTGTTTGTAAATATCTAGTTAAGTTAATCGAAACGCTTTGCTATGATTATTATTACCAAAAAATGAATGATAGCGAACGAAATTAGAGTTAAGCTTTAAAAAATGAAAATAAAAACTAAAAAATTACTTGCAAGTAACTTTTCATACTAATAATAAAATATTTATTCTAAAAATTACTTATCTACTCATACATAAATATCAAACATTCCGCGTTTTGCTATGTTTAGTACCAAAAATTAAATAATATCGAGTGCGTATGACTAAGCTTAAAAAAAATTAAATAAATACTTATATATGAAGTAACTCTTAATTTACAGATAAAACAAATAACTTTTCTTATTGAAAAAATCTATTTATCCTAAACTTACTTAAATTTACTTATAAGTAAACTCTTACCCTTAACCAAACATCCTCTAAATTTATTAGCTATCATAAAATAAATACAAGTCTAAGCTATCACCGACTCTGAATGGAGTGCAATTCTCATTAATACGGTGATTAATTACGTGGTGCTTAAAGTAAACGAAGAATTACAGCTGGGACTGAACTCTTTTCGGTGCATGTTTAACGATGTTCTTTGGAGTAAAATAATCAGATTAATTACTCACACATAATTTAATTAATCCCAAGATAGATTGGATCCGCATTCTACAGTCCACACTGCTAAACACTACTTCTGTATCTATATGACTATATCCTCTTTGCTGTTTTCTCTCTCTATTAATTTGAGTTGAAACTTGAAAGTAGTGAGAAAAAGGGGAGGAAGAGAGGAGAAGATTGTTACTCTGTGTGTGTGAAAGGGGAAGAAATAGCGAGAGATTGAGAAAAGACAAATCTTGGGTCTGTGAAATTTGATGAAAATCCACAGCTGAGTAGGCTGAAATTGAGGGATTACTGGGTAGTTTCTTGATTTATTTGCATCTTTTAAGGTAAAACTGTTTTTTTTTTTTTTCGCAACTACTTCGCTTGTTGTTGTTTTGTGTTTTTTTGCTTACTTTGGTCAAAACATGGGTTTTTGGTGTTTCATATGTAATTGATCTAATTAGGTTTTCAATGTGTTCATATCTGGGCGGTGTTCTACTTTTTGTATTTGAGTTTAATTTTAGCTCAATTCAATTTTGTTTCGACTTTACTTGTTCTTGTTCTTACTCTCTTTTACTGGATGGGTAAGGTACGCATTTCTCATTTACATGAACTGGCAATTTGTTTTACTATAAATGAATCTAGTTAATTTACTGTTCTTGGTTTCTTAATTCAGTTCTGCGTCTTCTATTTCATTTATAGTTCAGTTCACATGTGCAATAAAAAAGCTCCGTTTTTAGGAGTGATATTCATATACTTGTTTTCTCAATCTCAACATGTTGTGTATTATTTGAGTTCAGTGGATCTAGAATGTGATTGGGAGAGGATCGTTCCTAGGCACCCTTTTGTTTTTTCATCATATTTAAGTTTTATCGATGTGATTGTTATAATTTCTGGATTTTCCATTTTTGGTCTTTACTCCTGTATGATGAGTTATTCAGGTTGAAAAAAATGTCGAGGCCACTTCATCGAGGTTCATCTGGGGGAGGGGTGCAAATCTTGAGAAACAGTAATGATTTCTGGGATGACTCGCAGATGAAAGAAAAAACAGAGAAGGAAGATGTGGATCGAAGTCGTACGAATGGTCCTCATAATACATATTTATCTATCAGATTCCCTTTTAGGTTTCTCTTCCTGGATAGTTTGTCTTCAAAACACAGTTTGAGTGACAATGGTTTTGTATCTCATCCCATCAGCCCTGGGACTCTGAGGAATCGGCATAAATTGTCACTTGCTTTACTCAAATTCAGTTTAATAGTTATTGTAATTCTTGCTCTGGCTGGATCCTTTTGGTGGACGATTTCCATATCATCCTCATCCAGAGGTCAAATATCTCGTGGATATAGGCGGCTTCAAGAGCAACTGGTTTCAGAGTTGCATGAGATCAATGAGCTCTCTCAGGGTTCCTCGAGGTTGAGAGAATTGGAATACTGTTCTCAAGAGTCAGAAAACTTTGTACCGTGCTTCAATGTTTCAGAAAATCTTGCTTCTGGCTTTTCTGAGGGTGAAGAGTACAACCGCCATTGTGCACATGGGTCAAACCAACATTGCTTGGTTCTTCCTCCCATGAATTATAAGATTCCCCTTAGGTGGCCTAGTGGAAGAGATGTCATCTGGTTCGCCAACGTTAATATTACAGCACAGGAGGTGCTCTCCTCAGGAAGTTTGACCAAGAGGTGAATGGAAGAGCTAGTTTCAGCAGTCAAATAAAAACATAGTGTTAAAAACTTAAATTTTATCTTTCCATGTGTTTCAAATGCAGGATGATGATGTTAGATGAAGACCAGATCTCCTTTCGTTCAGGATATTCAACATTTGATGTCGAAGACTACACACATCAAATTGCTGAAATGATTGGGCTAAGAAATGAATCCTACTTTATACAAGCTGGAGTAAGTGGATTTTGATTTGCAGAATTACTAAATCTGCTTTCTCAGCTTTGATTCATTTCCATCATTGTTTACCCATCCATTCTTTATTCCTGTTGGATCTAATGTTTTGATATCTCGTTAAAAAACAGAAATTGATAAATGAAACGTAATGTGTGAGTCAAGTTGCCCCAACATTCTAAATCAATGTTTTATGTAGATCACCAAATATATTTTGCACAATTTGACTTGCATTACATTCCATCAGCCCATCACATGTCTTAGATAGGCAGTTGCTTTTGCATGAACTTGAGTTTGCAAAGTTTATTTTAGATGCTGCAGATATACTCTGCTCGGGTTTTTGAGTCAAGACAGAAGGAAAATGCATGGATTGTGGTATATTTAGATGAGTGATAAATAGGTATCGTTTGCTCAATATCCATTATCTATGTTTGCTAATGATTTTTGTAATTTGGTTCATGTATAGTAAGATTCAAGTGGTAGAACAAAATTTTATTGCTCATATTTATGGATTTACTTCACGTTGTTAGTTTCTCAGAATATTCATATTTTTCGCAATCTACTGTATATGGTCATGTCTGCAATAAATTACAGTAATAATTGAAAATCCTTTTTCTAATTCCATATTATAATTGTATGATGTTTTTATTCCATGTTCAGGTTCGAACTATCTTGGATATAGAATGTGGTTATGGCAGTTTTGGGGCACGTCTGTTTTCAAACCAACTATTGACGATGTGTTTAGCGAACTATGAGGCTTCTGGCAGTCAGGTTCAACTAACTCTTGAAAGAGGGCTCCCAGCAATGATTGGCTCATTTACTTCAAAGCAATTACCATATCCATCCCTTTCTTTTGATATGATACATTGTGCTCGATGCCGCGTTGACTGGGATAAAAAAGGTACCCTTCATTCGTTTCATGCCATTATAGGGAGAAAGATTTTACGATAATCTTTATTCTTTGGCAAAAAGTGAAATTGTTTGTAGAAACTATTAGATGATGAAGAATCCACAATATTCATACGTGTCACATTTGGTGCATGTTTGACAAAGCTTAGATTTTTTAAGCTAGTCAAAATATAATTATTATCCACACATTTCCACTAGCTTTTCCAATAAATAGGAATTTGGCAGCATGTGTATTTCAGATATTGGACTCCTCTTCCTTTCTCCTTCTCTCCTTGCTTGTGTAATACTCATGAACACTTATCTGTTGTCTCCTCTACAAACTCTAAAATGATGTAATAGTTCAATACAATTGAGCTTGTAAACATAATGAGACCGATATTTAGGTTTCATGATTAAAGAATCAAACAGTGCGTGTGTGTTTTTTGAGGTTCCAGTCGCACTGGGAGGAGTTGGGGAAATGGAGGGCTACCTCTACTGTGTATTCCATGCATCAGGAGAAAATAATATAAAAGCTTGTATACACATACTTGGACCTGCTGTCTATTGAGCATCGACAAACCCCCAATCCACCCCTCCAAAAAACAACTGTGCGGAAAAGGTATATTAATGTATTGAAGAGAGGTTTCTTTCATTTGATTCCAGTTTTTATGTAATATCCCTACATCAGCACATGCGTCACACTTCATTCCAAGCAGCATTAGTTTCAAGGTTTGGCTGACTGCAGATGAATTTATCCTTATTGTATATATACTTAAGATATATATGCAAGCTTCGTTTTTTACCAGATTGAAATGCATGCTTTGATTTGTTAGGTTTTCCACTTGTAATACAGATCTTTAAAACAGTATTAGATTTAGCATTATATTGGTAACTCTTGTAATTGTTCAGGGGATCCTATCAACTTGTTCTGAAATTGAAGATTTATAATCTTGCCATTTGTCTCTATTCATCTTGGTTGTTAATCTTTTATTCCAAGTAAGGAAGATCTGGTCAGATATTTTCTGATCTAAGTCATTCATTGTCAAGAAACTTTGTCAAAGAATACCACATTGTCAACTTAGCAGAAAGAAATACACCCTTTTCGACTGATAGTTTTCTACAAAAGCTAGTCTCTGCACTGTCGTCTTTAATTAAACCTGGACACTTGTTATTCTTCATGTTGAGAAACAAAATAAAAAAAAAAAAAAAAATTGAGACGAAGATTGATGTGAAAACCTGTGCACTGACCCTGGGTAGTTGTTATGAGACACAGTTGAGTTTACTCTGTTATACTCGTAGATTGCAGAATGTGGGATATTCTTTTAAAATCTGAAAGGTTATAACTTGTAACTGCTATTTTTTTGATCTGGAATGTTGGCTGAATATATAGTGCTTATCATGTGATACAGATGGCATATTTTTGGTTGAAGTTGATCGGTTATTGCGGCCTGGTGGATATTTTGTCTGGACTGATCCACTTACAAATTCTCAGCGCTCTCTCCGCAATAAAGAAAACCTGAAAAAATGGAATACAGTGCGTGGGTTTGCAGAAAATCTCTGTTGGGAAATGTTGCCACAACAAGATGAAACTGTAGTGTGGAGGAAGACTAGTAAGAAGAAATGTTATTCAGCGAGGTAAGGCAACCATTGTGACACCTTTTTCTTCATTTCTATAGTTCCCATGTTACTATCTTTTTGGTTTCATATGGGTAAGATAAAGATTTTGCTAACAGAAAACATTCGTGTATGTTGACCATTCATGCTGGACTATTAATTTTTTCACTGCTCCAAGGGGAAAATTGTTGTTTTATCTGGAATGGAGCGTGTTAATTTATAATGTGCATTAATCTATAACGTGCACAGCTAGTATATATATCAGTTGTACCTCATTCTAATGCTTAAATTACTTCTGTTTCTAGGAAACCTGGTTCCGGCCCTTCTCTCTGCAGCAAAGGCCACGACACTGAGTCCCCATACTATCGACCTCTTGAAGCATGTATTGCAGGCACTCAAAGTCGTCGATGGATTCCTATTGAAGACAGGAAAAAATGGCCTTCCCGGGCTAACTTGGATTCAAATGAACTTGCAATTCATGGTAATAGATATAATTATTCAACACTTCCGCGTTATAATTTTCCCAAGGTTGAACACTTCTAATGTATTGCTACCCTTTTGTTTGTACATAAACGTTAACATCATAGTAATTATCTCACTGTATCAGGTCTTCATTCAGAAGCGTTTGCTGAGGATACCATTAACTGGAAGTCAGCAGTCCACAATTATTGGTCTCTGCTCTCACCTCTAATATTTTCTGATCATCCAAAGAGACCTGGCGATGAGGATCCTTCTCCACCTTTCAACATGCTGAGAAATGTCCTAGACATGAATGCTCACTTTGGCGGTTTCAATGGGGCTTTATTGGAAGCTGGAAAATCTGTATGGGTCATGAACGTGGTTCCTACAAGGGGACATAACAACCTACCTTTAATCCTCGACAGGGGATTTATAGGCGTGTTGCATGACTGGTAATTTTTACCTTCTATTTCATAGCATGAACAAGTTTCACTTAATTTTATCACTTAGTTATCTATATTGATACTATCTCTTTGACATAAATATTTTGTGCAAACTCTTGGATAATTGTTCCTTCCATCTTTACTATTGAATCTTCTTATACGATTCATTTTCTGGAATCTTGTTGCAGTTAACGTCCTGAGAAAGAAGTTTGTCCTGTCCACAACTTTTTTTCTGTGGAGACAAAATAACATATCCATTTAAGATAATAAAACATGTCATTTTCTACTTCTCATGCTGACTGTATATACATTTAGGATGATAAAACATGTCATTTTTTACTTACCTACTAATTCGTCCTGGGAAAGCGATTGAAGAATATTTGGCATCCAGAAAACCTATAGATCCCAGTAATTTGCTCGTGATATATGGAAATAATATTGGTTCCCTTGGTCAAAAATTGAGTTCTATGGAGTACTGGATTAAACTGAAATTCAGTTGCTCTTTCTCTCATTTTCTGGGGTTCTTTTTTCTCAAATGTATATAATGCTTTTGCAATTCTCTAATATTGTTTTGTTTATATAACTTCTGCTCAGGTGTGAGCCATTCCCGTCCTATCCAAGAACATATGATCTGGTGCATGGTGAAGGACTTCTCTCTCTCGAATTTGGTGAGCAGCCCAGATGTCGCATGCGAGATCTATTCACTGAGATAGATCGTTTACTTCGTCCAGAGGTATCCTTATGATTTGTTGTCGCTCTAAATTCTTATCTGGGTTTGCTGTTCCTTCCTTTATAGGGCTTGACCCAAATATTTAAAACAGTCGCTTTGGGACTACATAATCCTCTACAGTGCACGACTGCAGCTTTATTCCTACTATGGCTAGAAGACGTTCCATACATAGTCTTTGTTCTACTTAACCTCGAACCTTAAATTCAAAAGTTTTGACTTAATTCCCTAATATCATCAAGTAAAGCCATATCATCTCCTAATTAGGACTTTTGAGTGTCCATAACTCATGAGCTTAATACATTTGTAGTTTGAATTCTGTTTGTCTCCTTTGTTCGTTTGAGTAGGCACTGTAGCACCCTTGCTAATATCCCGGGTGCTGTAGTACCCTTGCTTTATTCATATGGCATCTCTTCTCTCTTTAATGTCCCGTTTAATAATTTTGTCAATCCATTGTCCTTGTATTTAGCTAATGGACGTGTATTTGTAGGGGTGGGTGATTCTAAGAGACAGTGCTGCTGTTATCGAGTTCGCAAGATCTCAGACAACAATTCTGAAATGGGATGCACGAGTAGTAGAGATTGAGGGCAATAGCCACGAGAAACTCCTAATCTGCCAGAAACCTTTCTTCAAAAGACAAGCTAGCTAATTCTCAAGATGTCCAGGAGCCGAACATTGTAGATGAAATATTCACATTCATTCTGAATCTACAGTTCCACAGAAAAACGGTGGATTGATTTTTTTTTCAAACAGAAGGTAGCGGGGAGCGGAAAACACGAATGCTTGGGCAAAACACAACTCCTATGGAACCGTAAGGTATACGTGGGGACATGATGTAATTACACAATTGAGGCAAAGGCAAGTGAAAGAAGTGTAGGATTATGCACAAGTTTCCTTGTGATGTCTCCTTATAAATGAAACAACCACATGATAAATTTAATTGTTAGGATATTACACACAATAAGCAAATTATAATCTGCTATAGTGTATAGAATGCTTAGACATATATTTTTTTTGGGACCTCTCTTTTTTCCCATTTTCTTGTTTTTCACCACCATCCTATCCCGCTACCGTTGCTAAATAATTATCGAATTATATTTTCATTATGTCGTGTTACGATACTTTTCTGCCTATCGTTTATTCTTGAGATCACTATCAACTCATGGATATTTTGTGTATATGAAGAAGGAGAAAGATAAAAAGAGAGCACAAAATATATACTTTTGCAGTGTTAAAGGAGAATTGGTGGTCGAGTAATTTGTATTCAACCTCTACCTTGTGGAATTTGGGTCCGTTAAAATTTGAAACACTATCAACTCATGGATATTTTGTTCTTATTGATTGTTAAAGAGCCATATTTTTTGTATCAAAAGGACTTGTAGCATTATTCCCTATTTTAGAAGACGGATCTTGCCAACTCTAATGTGAGGGCGGTCGAATGTAGATCAAGGTGGTTTGAGTGAAAATCTTGCTACGTATAGGTCGAGAATTGAAGGGAGACAACTATGACATATCGAACAGTGGAAGCAGAGAGGTGGGTTTTACTTTTCTTTTCTTTTTGTTCAAACAGTTTGAGAGTTGAGTGAGTTACACTTGTCTTTATAAATTCAATACTCAATAAGGACTCGAATTGTTTATGATAAGTTTGAAAGCTCAAGAACTTTGCAGACAAAAGTTAATTGAGGATGTAGTTGCAAAATTTCAAATTGTCAACAGACAATGGAGCTCTACTTTTATTTTGATTGTCAAATAGTCATTTTTTTGTATCAAAAGGACTTGTAGCGTTATTTTATATTTTAAAAGACGAATCTTGCCACCTCTAATGTGAGGGCGATCGAATGTAGATCAAGGTGGTTTTGAGTGAAAGTCTTGCTACATATAGGTTGAGAATAGGAGGAAAACAACCACGACAAGATAGAAACGGGAAGCAGAGAAGTGGGTTTTTGCTTTACTTCCCTTTTTACTTCAATGTTGAAACAGTCGAGGGAGTGTTACTGGTCTTTATAAATTCACTAACCAATAGGCACTCAAATTTTTTAAAATAAATTCGAAAGCTTAAGGACTTTGCAGCAAAAAGTAAATTGAGGACCTATTTGCCAAAATATCAATAGATAGGGAAGCTCTACTCTAATTTTGATAGATACGCGTTAAATATTTAAGACGAGGGGGTTCGATAACTAAATTTATCCTTTAAAAGTCATGAGCAAGTCAGCTGATGACTTCACGGCTATTTTGGATGGTACAGGGGTTAAATTGTTAATTTCTTAAAATTGGGGTAAACACCTGATAAAAAAAATATCTAGGATATGTCTGCTACTTTACTAAAATATAGAGGACTAATAGTGAAACTTACACTTTTTAATCCCTAAACCTCCCCCCTCCTTCCCCGGATTCTACCAGATTAACGAGATTAACCCAACCGCTCGCCACCGGCAATGGCGCTTCTGCGCCTCATGCACAAAACAGCCACCACCATGCTGAACTCGAGCAAACCCCACATTTTTTCCCCCTTCTCCAACTTCTCCACATCCTTTCTGATCACCAAAACCCCCAAGAAATTCAAGAAAAAACGCAAGAAAAAGGATAGTCCTCGCACGAACCTGGTCCAAACCCAACCAAATCTTGTACCCCACTTCGAAAACATCCTTCTCAGAGATGCCCACTTCAGATTCCTCACCAAAACTAAGGAATTCCTCTCTAAACAGCCGCAACATGTCCTACTCCTCGACGAAGCCGGCAAGCTCCACCAGCAGCTCGGCTTTCCCCGCGGCCGGAAAGTTATCAGGTCGATACAGCGCCACCCGTTAATTTTCCAAACCTACCGGCATACGGATAATAAAATGTGGTTCGGGTTTACTGATTTCATGGATGAGTTGCTGCGCGAGGAACAGGGGATCATGAATGAGTTGGAGCGAGAAAGAGTTGATGTTGTGAGGAAATTATTGATGATGTCAGAGAATAAGAGGATACCTTTGAGTAAAATTTACCATAACAGGCTCTTGTTTGGGATCCCGGAGGATTTTAGAGACAGGGTAGCGAAGTACCCGAATTATTTTCGAGTAGTAGTTGAGGAGGATGGGAAGAGAGTGCTCGAGCTAGTAAACTGGGATCCGACATTGGCGATGAGTGCATTGGAGAAGGAATTTTTGGTTGATGAGGATAAGGTGAAAAAAGCTTTTAAATTTCCTATGAAGTACGGTAAGGAATTGGAGTTGGACGTGGAGGGTGAGAGGAAGTTGAATATGTTGAACACGTTGCCTTTGGTATCTCCTTATTCGGACGGGAGAAAGTTGGATTTGTGGACGTTAGAAGCGGAAAAGTATAGGGTGGGAGTGATCCACGAGTTCTTGAGCTTGACGTTGGAGAAGAGAGCTTACATACATAACATTGTTGAATTCAAGGACGAGTTGTGTCTCACAAAACATACTTATCAGATGCTTTTGAAGCAGCCTTGGACTTTTTACTTGGCTGGTACAGAGATGAATTGGTGTGTATTTTTGAAGGATGCTTATGGGGAAGATGGAGTGCTGATCAACAAAGATGCACAGATTGAATTCAATGAGAAGCTTCATAAGTATGCAGAGATGCAAGAACTGGAATCTGATAAGTTATATCAGCAAGAAATGAGGGTATTTTGAGGTTTAAGTGTCGTTGGATTCTAATCTCGGAGAGTGAATTTGGAAGCAGATTTTGCAGAGGGCGCGGGAGAGAGATCGGAGACAAGACAAATGTTAAATATATACAAACAATACAAGGTATTATTAAGGATCTTGGAGTTAATTATCATGCTTTGCTATTAATTGAGTGAGAATGTGTTGTTATTCTCGTGTTAAAGGAATAGAATTGCTGGGAAATTATTGTAACGGGCTTCTTGTGTCTTACTCTACTCTTCGATTCACTCTATTGTAGTGTTGTGAGTTATTTCTGGAGAAGGTAGACATTTTTAAGACCTGTTTTACCTGCTGTAAACTTGAAGCATATGATATTCTTTTTTCTTCAAATGATGTCATTTGACGTAGTTATCAATTTCCTTAGTGCAATGCCTCTATCTAGCTACCCTCCAATGGCTATTTCAATGCTGGGGGACTATGATTCACCAAAGTTGATACTATACATTCTGAAAATGACAATTTGACAAGGTGGTTACCATAAGATACATTTTGAATATTATTTCGTGTTTAATGCAATGTTCCTTATTGATAATGGCATCAAGGTCGGACTTTGAATGTGACTTGTAGAGAGGTATTTATAGCAATTTTTTGTTAGAACTAATCAGGACCTGGGAATTCAATAGTCATGTTGTTAAAACCTTCCAAATGACATCATGATGAACTGAATGCTTATGGTTGTGACATCATGGTAACTAGGGACATCAAATGGAGTGGGAAATAGAAGACAATCCTTTTTGAATGGACCATCAAATGGAAACTGTGATTGGAATATGCTTAATCCAGAACTGCTGGTTTACAATTAAAAGTTTAGAATTCAATAGGCAAGAAGCCTGTTCCTCCTACAAGAAGACAGTGATTTCCAAGCTAGTATTCCAAGAACAGTAAGTTCTAACGGGAAGAATACACAACTGACTTTTCCATCAAAGAAGAGTGATGGTTAGAATGGCTTTTTGCTCCATGCCTGCTCTGGCGAACAGCAGTCGCACTGCTCCCGTGCAGAGAGGAGGACAACGAACCCCCTCGACTGACCCTCTTCACTGCTTTTCCTCGGGTACTCCGGATGCTATTCCCAAGTGCAGCTTTAGCAATGGCTTCCGTGCCTACCATTCGTAGCTTGTTTGGATTTATAGGCTGCTTATTGAGGAAAACCAGTTTTGGGAGAAGACTGCATATGGCCTTTCGCAATTGATCATCACCGATATTGTTGTGAACAGGATTGCCTAATAGATTTAGAGCAACCAGAGAATTGCAGTTTGCCACAAGCTGACCAAATGCTTTTGTTGTGGTTATTTTGTTGAAGCTCAAGTCCAAGACGGTTAGCTTCAAAAGCCTATGCAGCCCCTCAACATTACTTATTTTGTTTCCAGCAAGATAGAGCTCTTTTATGAGCATACAATTTGACAAACCTGATATGTTTTAACCCGAAAAGCTCTATTTAGCAACACTGAAAATATTAATAGAAATGATATTTTCTTTGTACGTGTTTTCTGTAATTCTATGGAAAGGCTTGCAAAAGCCATTTACCTTGACCAATTCGAAAAATTCGGTTGTAACTGAGGTCAAGCACCCGGAGTCGAGTTAATTCTCTCAGACCTTCGATTGTGCTTATGTTGTTCTTGGACAGTTTAAGAATGTGGAGACCCTTTGGCAGAGATCCTGGAGTTATATGACCTGCAAATTGAGGGGGGAAATATTGAATGATCAGATAATTAATTTACATCCAAACATTGACGTTGCGCTAGAAATTGAACTGGCAATAACTGAGTGACACACACCTATGGAATTGGAAGACAAATTTACTGATCGAAGGCTAGAAAAATGCGAAATGGACGGTATAACTTTCAGTCCAATGCCTGTAATGTGTGCCACAGTCGATGAAGAATTCAGAGACTGGACAATGCTGTTGGCATACATAATCTCCTCGGGACTTCGATTTGCTGGTGACCTATTATTCTCAGGAGAGGGTGGGAAGAAAATGCTATCTTCAGTGTGATCACCACTGTCCACCATGAACGGAGGCTGCACTGAAATTTCTTTCACCCACTCATTGATTCTTTCAAATGGAGAAGATTCTGTAGGAAAAGCAACCCACTGGTTTTGAGGCCACATGCCGGAAACTCCATAAAATCCATCCCAGCTTTGGTTGTCTATGTTAAGGATGTCTTTACCCTTGCATTCCTTGGTAAACTTCTCCGCTTTTCTTGGTTCGATGGTGTCTGAACGGTAGCCACCTTGTTGGTTGAGGGTGGGCTTGATTGCAACTGGCCGTGGTTTTGTAGTCCCGTCTCTATGCAGGTTCCTGTGGCTCCAGAGGAACAGTTTCCACCACAACTTTCGACTTCTGGAGGGAAGTATTTGGCTTGACGAGTGCTTCTTCAACATTACTTTGTCCGCGCTACGTTGTGTCATAGCAGAAACTGGAGTCGGGGGATAATCTAGAACTTCGTCCTGGAACTTTTCTGCTAATCTTTGTATTTCCTCGAAAGACTTGGATTTCAAAGGAGGCATTTGTTCATCCACCGCGTAATTCACATTCCTTATCAACATGTCAGAGCACGAGCGCTTAAGCATTGGAGAAGCACAAAACTCCGCCTTCCCAGTGCCGGGATCACTAATATGCCCACTTCTAATCATCTCAATGCCAGCTTTAGAATCTTCATCTACTACCTTTTGGTACTCAATATCTATATTCATCCCTTCAGAAGTATGATATTTTTCTTCATTCGGGTTTTCAACACGAGCTTGCAGATCAAAATCCGAGTTGTCCCTCTTCATCGACAAATTCTCATCATGCTCATCTCCCCCTTCGTAGTGTATCTCTTCATCTTCACCTCCAACTGGACTCTCGTGATTCATCACCTTCACCGTGTACCTAGAACTCCTTGGAATATAGAGAGGAACCGGAACCCTAAAAGAAGTTGATTTCAACTCGGAATCTTGTGAAGTTTTCATAACATGCTCGAGCTTCACTTGCAAGGTTTTGACTTCATTTTCCTTCTACAAGCACAGATACAATCGAGATCAAAACATGAACATACATAGAAGAAATAACTAGGAAAGGGTTGAAATGATTCAAAGAAAATGCACTTAAATATGAATTGATCAGATCATTCTTACCTTATCTTTCTTTTTCCTCCATGAAGAACAAAAACAATTAAGAGAGGCCATTCTCAATATCGATGTCACTTCTGAATAACTTCAAATTATATCCAAGAAAACAGGGCTCATTGCAGATTATGGAGAGAACAATTTTAGAAAATGGAAATCTTAGCCATAATCAATAGGCAGTCGCCAAAGCAATGACAGAGTAGAATCCGATGAATGCGAATAAGTAGAATTGAGAAGTGAAATTTGGAGGTGGTGTTTTCTTGTTTCAGCCCCAGCCCATTTCAAGAAGCCGAACGATTATACTGGAAGAGGGTCGGCCCAGAAGCTTCACCATGTGTATTCCTGCATATCCCATAAAGTTGTCAAAGATAAATTCAAAAGAAATGTAAACGTGCCTCTCCAACCTTAAATAATTGATTTAATATAATAGAATAGGACAATTCTATGACAAATAGGACACATGGAATTATTTCTTATGATTTTATTTCTTGTTTAGATGAAGACTTTTATGATTTTTGATTGCTTTTTTCTTTTAGCTTTAATTACTTATCTTTTTAAGCTACTGGAATTAGGTGATTAGATTTTGTAGTATTTTATCGACCAATTCATTACAATAAAATTATTTTCGAGAATCTTTTTTCAAGAACTCTAATTTCACTTCCGCAGCTACATGTAAAAGTTTTGAAAGTCGAATAATAAATGTGTTGTGTAGTAAAATTTAAACTTTTAGCGGAGGTTAAGTATGAATGTTGATAAGAAAGACCCATACGAAGAAAATTTGAGAAACGCGTGCTTGGGGAGAAAAGAAAACCTGAATGGGTTTGAAAACACAAGAAATTTACTTCCTTGAACATAAAATCTAAACTTAGGGTAAATTAAGGAAAAACATAGGAACATAGATCCTTAAAATCTGAAAAGACTGTAGGCAGATAAATAAACAATATTTTGAGCAGAAGTGTAAAAGAAAGTCACCCAATGAAGATAAACTATGCCAGGTTGAGAGTCGCTGAATTCAAATTCTTTTGAATTTGTGAAGTAGAATAGAAGGCAGATTTAGTATCTCTCAGATTGTGCTACTGTGCCTGTGAAGAAGTATAGAGAGAGAGAGAGAGAGAAGGTAAGTATCACTGGTGTGGGGAGTGAGGTATAGAAATAAGAATCAATATCCAGAAGAGACATATATAATCCACGGATGCAACGCGCAATGAGCCTTTCTTCTTTACATACCACACACACCATGCCTCACCTCACCTCTTAATTAAATACTTATATACAGTTAATAATGAATGTATTCTATTATTGACTTGTTGTCCAAAGACCTTCCACCGTTCTTTATAATTTATAGCACATTGAGTAGGTTGAAAAAAGACATA
>CAIGRT010228409.1:0-14762 GCA_903798405.1 Fraxinus platypoda | reverse complement strand
ACTGTACATTTAGAGCCCGTTTGGTGCACATTAAAATGATAGAATGCATTTTTTTGAAGTGATGTGATAGGGAATATGTGGTTGAAAAAGAAGGAAAAGTTATTGATGTGATAGAAAATATTATTTTATTGAAGGATGTGTGGTTGAAAATGAGTAGAAGAATGAGAATGAAAAAAATAATGTGGATCAAACAGGGGCTAAATCTGGTGTCACAAACCGTTCAATTGGATTTTGTTTCACCACGATTATAATCCAAAAGTTTTGTTCAGTTCAGTGGAATTCGTGTTAAGATAGAGATTATCAGATTACTTAATTTGATTTTATTTCATCATGGTCATCCAACTTCTTTTCACCATTTTCATTAATTTTAAAAGGACTAAAACGATAACTTTGCATTATATATATATAACAAATTTTTAAAAAAATTAAAATAAAAACTTATTTAAATCAAAGTTACTTAAGAAAATAAAATAAAAACTTATTTAAAAAATGTTACTTAGAAAAATAAAATAAAATAAACTTTTTAAAAAACCATTCCTTAAAATAATAAAATAAAATAAAAACTTATTTTAAAAAAATGTTTTTAAAATAAATAACAATTTATTTTAAAATAAACTTTATTAAAATTTAAAAAAACTTTTATTTTAGTTTTTTTAATAATTTATTATATATATATATATATATAAAATAGAAATTTACTATTTTACCCCTTTTAAAATTAGTGAAAATTGTGAAAAGAAATTGGATGGTTATGGTGAAAGGTTATATAAACTTAGGTGGTCATGGTGAAACGTTATATGAAATTAAGAGACCATGATGAAATAAAAAATTGAGTGACTATAGTGACACTAAATATAAAATTGGATGGTCATGGTGAAACAAAATCGAGCCATAATGACACTAAATATAAAGTTAGGTGGTCATGGGTGGATTTAACCCGTTCAAAGAGTGTTGGGCGAGAAAGTGTGGTTTTCTTTTGAAACTGTCCATTGACAAAATATATAAAAAATCTTGTAAGGGTTAATTTCACAAATGGTCACTGAACTTACCTAAAAATTACAAAACGGTCACTAAAGTTTAAAACTTGCAGAAACGGTTACTGAAATTTCACGCACTTTCACAAATGATCACTGAGAGACCGTTATGATTTTAATTCAAACTTAAAGGACCAAAACACGTGGGCATAGAAGCTTGACCACCTCAAGTGCAAATTTCTTGTAATTAAGTGCCACATTTGGAGCCTCGAATCACCACCTTCCGACCACCGGATCCGACCACCACCAGTCTCGCCTCACTCTCCTCTACAANCCTCGAATCACCACCTTCCGACCACCGGATCCGACCACCACCAGTCTCGCCTCACTCTCCTCTACAACCTCCAACCAACCGTCAGCCACAAAACATCAGAAAATTGAGCCCAAAAATCCCATCTCGCGAACTCCTTTTCTATAGGAAAACCCACCTTCGGTGACGCCCATGTTATTTGGTGATTAATTGGTGCAATTGATTCATGACCCGGTGTATCACCAACTCGAATTGAATGTATTAAGGCCGAATTTGATGATTAGGGTAGTGTAGAAACCTCAATCGATGGAGGACAAAATGGACTGCCTTGCATCCTAGCCAGTTCGTCCACATTGAGCCCAAATTGCTGATGGCCCGTGGTTGGAGTAGATGCGCCATGAAGGGAGGATGCCAGAATAGGTGATTCGCGATCGTGGGGACAACTGTTGTCGCCGAAAAATGTGATTGTTGGCCGCAAGTTCGCTAATTCGAAATTCTGCTGTAGATTTAGATTTTCTACGTTATTTGATGTAATAGGACCATGTATGGGAGCGACCTGTGGGGTGTTATTAACATGGGCGTCGTCGGGGGTGGGTTTTTCTGCAGAAAAGGAGTTTGCGAGATGGGGTTTTTGGGCTCGATTTTCTGCTGATTCCTGATGTTTTGTGGTCGACGGTTGGTTGGAGGTTGTAGAGGAGAGTGAGCTGAGATTGGCGGTGGTCGGATGTGGTGGTCTTGGTGGTCGGAAGGTGGTGATTCGAGGCTCCAAAGGTGGCGCTTAATAGCAAGAAATTTGCACTTGAGGTGATCAAGCTTCTATGTCCACGTGTTTTGGTCTTTAAATTTGAATTAAAATCATAACGGTCCTCCAGTGACCGTTTGTGAAAACGCGTGAAACTTTAGTGATCGTTTCTGCAAGTTTTAAACTTCAGTGACCATTTTGTAGTTTTTAGGTAAGTTCAGTGACCGTTTGTGAAATTAACCCAATGATGTAAAGAAATATGCACATGTAGCATGATTGTTAGCCAATGAATTATATTAGCATACATTCCATGGATTACATCTTGTTAACATTGCGCGATAGATCAAAAAGTGTTGTGGGAAAGTTTTTTTTTTTTTAGAAAAATAAAAAATAAAAATTGTCCAATCATATGTCACCATGTGGCGGAATATAAAAATAATATAAAAAAATATGTACATGTAGCATGATTGTTATTTAGGGGTTGTTTGAACCCCATTTTTTTTTTCAAAAAATACATTTCACAATAGTGTTATGATAAAGAATGTATGGTTAAAAAATAAGAAAAAAAATTGGGTTTACGTATAATATTATTTTATTGAAAAATATATGATTGAAATGAAGTCAAATTACTGTTCAAGAATGCATTTTAATGAAAAAATAGGACCCAAACAAGGGTTCAATAACTATATAATTTTGTTTTTATTAAATTGGATATAATACATGAGAAGCTTGATTATCTAATAACCAATAATTTAACCTACTTGGAGTGAGTAGTTATCTTCTCTTTGTTATTTAAATGTTTTTAAAATCTATAAATTTGGTAATAGTCACACGAATTGCTCTATATTTTGAATATTGAACTTGGGATCATAATGATGACTGAGAAGAATTCAGCCAAACTTGTTTGTTTTCTGTTTTCGCAATTCAGCTCTGCTTGAGGACATCTAGTGTCATTTGGTACATAGTACTACATCTACATATTGCTCAATCAATCCATCTTATAAAAAAAGTCAATACGCGACTAGTGCCTATGTATCCTACTAGTGCCTATGTAGTATGTATCCTCCTCAAAAGGAAAAAAGACTCACAGTTTCATCATGAAAATTGAAAGCAATGATGCCGACAAGAATACAACTCAAGTCTATCATGAAAGAGAAGTCAACTTATCTCATCGCCTCAGTAAGAATATTGGTAGTGGTACTCCCAACTACCTTTTTACAGACATTTATGCATGTATTCAAGACTGATAATACAAATTTCATTCCATGATGCATTTCCTACATTCAAATTCTCATATTTTTGGTACACAAGGTTTTTGCTTAATTCTATACACTAACTCATTCTTACAAGCAAGAGATAGGACTGGTCGAGATACTTAGATAGGTATATGGTCCACTTTCCAAGACAGGAGTTGTCCTCGAATCGAGAAACCCCTAGGTACACTTCATATTCAAGTATGACAATTAAAATGAACGTTTCACTTGCCATGCTACTATAACGAATTTGTAAACTATGTAGTTTTTGTAAATGAGGTACACTTGAGAGATGAGGGACTCTTTCAAAAAGAAAGCACCCTGTAAACTGATGACCAACGTACAAATTGGCAGCTATATATTCACTAAATCACGATTTCAAAAAATATACAAGGTTCACTCTACAAAACCAATGTACAAATTTCATACCGTGCGCTTCCGCTTTGATCGCTTACTTTTCCTCGGACCAGAAGGAACTGACTTAGTGCTGCTAGAAGCATATGCCTTATCCAGAACTTCCTCATCCTGCAGGGAACGTTAATCAGATTCTGAATACAAGCATAAGTAACATCCAAAATGGAAAAATAATCACTTTTATTATTCATGCAATAAAATCCCAAACATTTACAGTCTCACGTCTACATGATGCGGAATCAGATATCGAAAGAGAACATGAATCTACACTAGACTCAACCAAGACAAAATTGGATATCAATGGTCAATTCTATTCAAGTGGTCCCAAATCAATAAAATGTAACTTCTGAAGACTAAATTTAACTAAATAAATGTGCCCTTTCCCTGTCTACTTAAGATGAGGTGGTTGTTCAACGTGGTATTAGAGCCAAACAAAGAAACTCAAGAAAATTGTGCACGTATGGCCTTTGATGAAAAATGACTGTAGCCTGCAGGTAAGGAGCGTGTTGAAGACTATATTTAAATAAATAAATAAATGTGTCCCTTCTAACAACTTAAGCTTTTAGATGAGGTGATTCAACAATAGCATACCAAACTAGTATATGAGCCTAAGCGTTCTCCACTCATTGCGTTGGTTTAGATGTGCGTATTTTAACTTTGTATCGGAGTTGGATTTGGATAGGTGTTATTCTATCAAGGAATTGAAGTGAAGAAATTTTCCAATTACTAGTTGTTCACTTAGTTATTGTTTGGGCTTGGTAATAAATCCCATGACATGCGTGTTTACCCATGCATGGCACAGTGTAGTAGAAAAGTCTTGGTGGTCAGGCGCAACAAATGAGGTGTAAGTAGGTTATATAGCCCAACCAAAATAATGCTGCAAAGAGATGTATATTCTTTTGTGATGGGTCAACTTCATGATGAAACCATTCACCTACTTATTATTCAAAGTTCTATTAGAGGAAAATAACTCAAAGAAAATTTTCCTAAGTTAACTAATACGCATGAAAAAAAAATCAAATCAAGTCTAACAACGGCTTATTTTTTCTCCTAAAATAAGAAGTCTTTAATTTTAAAATGTTATCCAATTTACAGTCAAAACTTTTGACATGAAACATTTACCTTGGACTTAGTTTCTTCATTTGACTCGTCTCCAGAGTCAGATGCAAGTGAAGTCTGACCCTCATCTGCAGGCAGATCCCTACTCTTTTTCTTGTTCTCATCTTCTTTCAACGGCCTATATTAGAAGTAAGTCCATTCAAAAAAAACTTACTAAAATAACAAAAGAGAAATGATAAAGAGACTTAAAATGAGGAACAAACCTATCACCCGTTCGTTCTGGCTGAGCACCTGATCGTTTTGCACGTCCAGCACTGATGATTCCGCTAGCATTCTCACTCACAACAGGCTTTGCACCTCCCATTTTGCGTAACCATATTTGCTGTGCTGTGCTGAGCACGTTATTTGTGAACCTGAAAAACCAATAATATTAGCGGATATCATTAAACCTAATAAAATATCATTCTAAAGTAAATACTGAATGGATGATAATATGCCGTTGTACTCAATGCTTAGAAATATGTATGGACAAGAAGTTTGTCTCTATCCATGCATATATAAATTTAATTTCCTTGAGGAAGATATCAAGGGTTTCAAAGTTCAGCATTTCTAATATTCTTTATTCTTTTCCCAATGTGACATTGTGAGATTGAAATTCTATATATATTAGCATTTATGATTTAACTGTTCATAACTAACGGTATATTGCATTACTCATACGTCATGTGATACAATGTATGAATAAATCACATCTTGGCATGCATGTGTCCTTTCTTGGATAGAAATGACAATTCGCTAACAAGAAAAAGTTATAGACAGGACAAAGTGTCCACAAACAAGTAAAGGAAAAAACTAATCATATAATCAAAATGTAGAGACTCGTCCATGACAATAAAACATTATTGCAAAAAAAATCATAGATAAGTGTGAAAAGATTTAAGGTTACTAAAACCAGGTTTTATTTAATTATCATCTAACTTGGTCTAAATCAAGGGTGAGTTTAGAATTGGGTGTGCGTTTATTGAGTTCAAATCCATATCTTACTATCAAATTTAAGGTTAATAAAACTGAGTTTTATTCGCATGCATGTCCAGAGCAGATCTGATCATGATTACCAGATATGGAACTGCAGCACAAAAATTAAAAAATAATAAACTCATATAAATTAGTGCTCCAACTTACCAATATATTGATAATCCAGATGGGACAGACAAAGAAAAGTAACCAATCATGAGGGGAAGAAACTTCAATACGAGAAGTGTGTTCTTCTGAGATGGATCGTCTGTCTACCAGAACAAGACTTCGATATCAGGGTAACATGCAAGAAGGAAAAGTGCAGAAAAGCAAAGGTCAAACTTGTGTCAGATCTTACTTGGGGAGGTTTCATGATTTCCATTGAGACATACTGAGACACCACAAGGAGAACAGGTAAAACGAGGTATGCTGCAGTGTCATGCCAACCAAGTGGTGGATGTCCATCCTGCAAGATTTACAGCACAAGATTCATGTTACTTCTATTTTTCATGGAGCCAAGCAGCATATTATAGCTCTGTATCTGTATCTTTCTGGTGTAGAGGATTTCAGGGACACGAAAGAAGAGAAATGGATTGTGTGAGAAACAAAGGCAGTAAAAGAAGAAAGAAAGCCACTTGTTAGCCAATAACTCTGGAGACCATCAAGTTTCCATTACCACAAATGGGAATAGCCAGGAAATTCCAGATCCACTTTGCCGAGCAGCAATGGTTGTAGGGCCTCCCAAAGAGGGAATCCAAAAGAAACCTTCAGTCAGCAGCCCCTGCATAAGAATGTTGTGAAAAACCAGTTTTAAACCATCCATTGCTGTGATTAAATCAGATGATACTGAATACTCAAATACCAATAAGCAACTTCCTATGTACCTCATTTGCAACATTTGAGAGAGCCTGATATAAACCTATCCAGACGGGTATTGTAGCCAAAGTTGGAAAACATCCTGTTATTCCATAAAAAGAAATCAGTAAAATGAGGAAGAGATAAAATGCATAAACTAGATTGATATTTTAGAGGTGCCAAGTTAGTTGCTTTGACCGGACATTTTAACGAGGAAATGACACTGTGGGCAGAAATAGTGCAATCGGCAACCCCCATCACCCCCCAAAAAAGGGAAGAAACAAAGAAAAAGATAAAACAACAAACTAATTCTTGTTCCCAAATAAACTTTGGGGTCGACTACATGAAACATTTTCACCGCTCATTCTATCTTATGCTAAAAGTCTTTCCCTTGGCAATGACATTGTCATTGTCATTTGCATAATCAAGCTTTAAATTCCTTCTTTTTTGCATAATCAAATTTTAAATTGAAGTCTCTAGTTCCTCCTCCGAAAGTTGGTCCAAGTCTTGATAGTTATTTCTCATTGAGAGTTTTCCATTTTCTTTTTGGTGGTCAAAGAAAGAGAATAGAGTTGGTTTACTCATTTTATTAGAGGACAAAGTTAGATCTATAAGGAATGAACATTAACTCTCGAAAAACCGGACCAACTCAAAGAAATGCAAATCATGAAGAAAATAAGCTCTTCTGCTTCTAGGATGCTTTAGATCAGGTTATATTAGAAAACAAGAAGAAAAACCTGATGTACGGAAATCATAGATAGAGATAACTCAAAGAAAAGGACATGCAAATTGTTAATCAAAAGAATACCTGCCAGAGGATTAACCCCTGCCTGTTTATATAAACGGGATGTCTCAAGTTGTATTCTTTCCTGGAAAAAAATAAGAATGATACAAAGATTTAGATCACCACACTTATTGCAATTAAGTAGGTATTTTGGAACTAAACTTGTCCATATCTCCTCGTGCTACTAAACTTATATTTGGCTGCTAACTGTTTTTTAGAGCTCAACCACTTGCCTTTCTATTCTTACTACCACTATAGTGACAGCTGGATGATGTCAAATTCGTCATTTATCTATACTGTATGTTTGTTTGTTTTATCTTAAGGAGTTTCAAAAATCACATCTCATAAATAAGAAAATTGCGATGTCATAAAATAATAGTTGCAGAAATGCTCACTTGATTTCCTGCATATCTTTGTTGGATTGCTTTGATCTTTGGTTGCAGGTTTTGCATTGCCAGTGTTGATTCCACCTTATCGTAAAAGAAAATGTACATTATTTTACAGTACTAAAATTAACTCAAAACAACTACTGACATTCAAAAACCAGAAAATGGAAGAGCAGCCATATAGAAATATAAAATGGGATTATATCATACATAGAAAATAAGTGTTTCACTCTCAATTTAAAAAACAACAAAATTGACCAGAGGTAAGTGAGCCCTTATTTGAGCCCCATTTTTGGGTCAAAATACATTTTGGAATAGTGTTTTGTTGGAGAATGCGTGGTTAAAAAATAAGAAAAAATTTCGGGTTTACGTGTAAAATTACTTGATGGAAGAATATGTGGTTGAAAAATGAGTTTTGCAAAAAAGGGGAGCCAACCATAGGCTGAGTGGCAGGAGCAGGTTTACTAGAGTAGACATCTTTATTGTCACCTGTTGCTTTGTCAAAGGGAGTGTGGCGACCTTAACAAGAACAGTGAGCAATATAATAGCAAATCCATAAGCATAGGGCAGGTGCACAGTAGAAAGTCCATCCTTCAGTACCTGAAAAGAGTAAAGCAGGTTTTATTCAAACATAATGTCTAAAGCTTGTCTACCAAAAATTGTAACATCCTGTTAAGCTTTAATTTAAATTGGATGTACAGCAATTAAAACAACCAGAAATAGGTTGACATTCTTCAACCTGCTGATTTTTTAAAGCGAACGAGCCATTAGTGTTCACTAATCCACAAATAGTAAGTTGTATCCCATTATTTTTAATGTCTATTCACTTGGCATATGCTCCATTAAATATACATGTATGCAAACAAATAACTACGAAGTTGAGAGTGAACTTCACATCAAGGAAAGTACAAGTTGGAGATAAACGAAGCAAAAGAGGAACACCATGACTAGAGAATAGACAATTGTTTTTATCAATATGTGAGTTGATTAAAATACTTGTAAATGCATGAAAATTACCATGAAAAATTCATGGAGGGGTATTCATTTACATCAGTGGTTATAAATAATCCATGGGGAGCATCAAAACAATTTGACAAGATAGATTTTTGACACCTTCTCCTAATTTTATTAAGTGCAGTAGCGAAGAAATGTACATATACCGCAAATAGTCAGAGCAACAAGTACCTTCAATTGCAAATAAACTTGTAACACAACAAATTACCTTCAGGACAACTTCCATGGCGTCAGAAATGAACCCAAACCACCCTCCACTTTTCTGAGCAGCAGCGTTCGCCGACTCAGATGCGGCGCCACTATCAACAGCCACGGCAGCATCAGCCAGTGTATAGAGAAGGCCCTCCACTCGGGTAACAATCGCGTTAAAATCAATTGAATTATCAAAAGAATGAATAGGCGGAAGCTCGTGGAGGCTATATTTCAATTTAGTACTCATACGTCGGCTCTGCGGCGGGAGACGGTGGCGGAAGGAAGAAGGAAAAGGCATCCCCAGGGAAGAAGGGGAGGAAATTAGAGTCCTCGCCATGAGAATCTCCGGAGGAAAATGAAAATAAATTTAGATTCTCCGGGAAAATTTTTGTGGAGAATTCAGTACAGAATTGAGCTTGTGCTCATGAGTGGAACGGGAAATGGGAGGCGAAAAAAAATATTGTGGTGGAAGAAAGGAGGGATGAGAGAGAATATTTTATCCAAATCTTTTGTTTGGATAGAGTGGCACGGAGGTCTTTTTGGTCTTTCTACATATATATTGTCAAATAATACGTCGCTCCGGTCTCTCTCTCAAAACCCAAACCCTAAAACGTTCTTCTTCAGATCTCGTCCTCATCCGCCGGCCGGCGTATATACAAACACAGAAGATGTCAGATGCTGCACTTGACATGACTCTTGATGATCTAATCAAGAGCAACAAGAAATCCTCATCCCGGGGTAGAGGCCGCGGCTCTGGTACTGGCCCCGCTCGCCGCTTCCCCAACCGTACAGCCAATCGTGCTGCGCCATATGCCGTTTCCAAGGTCAGATCCGTCTTTTTCTCCCGTCGATCTTGATTTTATACACGACGCGCAGGAGTACTTATGTTTTTGATGAATTTAGGCCCCGGAATCGGCTTGGGGTCATGACATGTTCGCCGGAGGTGGTCGAGCTTCTAATATTGAGACAGGGACGAAGTTATACGTATCGAATTTGGATTATGGCGTCTCTAATGAGGATATTAAGGTGATTCCTCTGCTGCGTATTTGTTTTTTTCACTCTAATTGATTTTACTCATTCTCTCTGTTTAAATTTGCTAGTTTTAGGTTCTATTTTTACTGAATAATGTAGTTCAGTGTTAATGAAAAAGGGAATTGTCTTCTTAATCTGCAGGAACTCTTCTCTGAGGTTGGTGACTTAAAACGGTATACCATACACTATGATAGGAGTGGGAGATCAAAGGTACTGTTCAAATTTTCTTCTTAATTTGGTGTTGCTGTGAAGACTGTTTTGTGTGGTTTAGCAAGAACTCTTTTTCTAGGGTACTGCCGAAGTGGTCTTCTCTAGACGTCAAGATGCATTAGCAGCTGTCAAGAGGTACAACAATGTCCAGCTTGATGGTAAACCAATGAAAATAGAGCTCGTTGTTACAAACATCAACATTCCTGCTGCTGGTCTTCCATCTACTGGTGCTTTTGGTGATTCAAATGTAGCTCCTCGAAGGTTCGTATCTATTGATTTGAGAGACAGAGAAAAGGCGGGAAAAAATTTCATACAATCTGTCTGTTAAAATTGTTTTACAATGTGCAGCACCATTAATATAATTAACAGAATGCTTAGCTGGCAAATAAACAGAATTAACAGAATATAGTATCTATGTTTTAATATGTATTGTTTCTAATGATCTCGAATAAAGTCTTGTATTGCATGGTTGAGGTAGGGCATGTATTGTGAAAAATATCACCAGTGTGTTTAAACTTTTGTTTGTGAGAAGTGGAAGAACGGAACTTTAAAAGCTCAAATTATGGATATTTCCTAGGCTGAAGCCAGAGAAAGTCATTGGGCTTGTGGGACTAAAGATGGGTAAGGATGGATGAAGGTTTTGATCATGAGTTAACAAGAAATATAAAAATCAGGAGCTGTCTTGAGAACAATGAAAACAGTATCTGACAACTGTCATTTTAAGGACAATTTAACCATTTATTGATTATCCTTGGACTAGAGTGGTCTTTATATATGTCACTTCAGTATTTACACCTTTAATATGTGAACATAAGAGCATCCAAGAGACTCTATTTGTAAAGAGCATATTTTATAATTAAGAGAGCAACCATAAATTTAGAGAGTAAAAATTTTAAATGCTCCAACAGACCGTCGGACTCTTTATATTTAACACTTAATTTCACTACTTCAAAAAAATATTTATTGTTTTTTCTTACTTTTTATTTTCACTAGTTTTCCTCTAAATTATTATATTATTTTTCTTCATTGAAAATTAAAATACTTTGAATGCATTTAATTATAGAGAGTGGGTTTAGGAGAACCAAACTCACTCTCTAAATTAAATGTCAATTTAAAGAGCATCTTGAAGTATAATTTCAAGGGTTTAACACTTTAAAATAGAGAGCGTCTCATGTTTAAAGAATTTCTTGGAGATGCTCTAATAGAATATCTATGCTTAATATGGATTCATGACTCCATGCACGTGAACTGAAATAAGATCAACGTGGTGATATTTTGTTTTTTCCTTTTATTCGGAATTATCTTTAATGGTGGAAAGGAAAACAAATTACTGGCATGAAATGACTTTATTTAAAATATTTTTCCCTAAGACTTGATTTTTTTTTGTTTATGATCTGAGGTTGTATCCCACGAGTACGTACCACTTACCTGGACAAATATTATTCCGATTAATTATCAAAATATTATCTTCATGAGTATTTTTAGAGCAAAGATTGCAGATCATGACCTCTCGTTGTTCATAAAATTTCCATCGACGAGCATGTCTGGCAAAGCCTGGAAGTGACAAACTTTCAAGTAGACTAGTTACTGAATATGTTTGGATAAATTACTTTTTTCATACTTATAAGTAAAATGTTATTATTTTAAATTTGAATAATAAGTAACTTAATTCTAATTTTGACCAACAAAAAAAATTATTTTCTTTAAAGCTTATTTACTTAAAAGTGAACTTTTTATGCTTAAATATGTGCAAAAAAGTTGATCATTTAAGTTCTTAACAAACAAACAAACTATGAAATTAATACCTATAACAACTAAATTAATTCTGTATCATGTAATCTAAAATCGACCATGAATCTTTTTTAATTACTCATTTTGATTTATTGCGATGTATACTGAAAATCCAAATTAACTGAAGCTTTAGAAACTACCATGGAGCATGTTAGGTTTAGTATACTCTCCATCTTCTAACCTGTTCTACGGAAATTGTATTACCTATATGAACATACCTCTTTAAATCTATGCAAAAAATTCCCGAACCAACATAATTTCGTAGATGTACAATCTATCTAGTTGAAAATTAAAATAAGCTGAACCAAACTTTTTTTTTAGTAGTTGGTATTTTGGTTGTTTAATCTTGTATTTCTGAAATTCTGGTGATGGTACAGAGCACAAATCAGGGGCCGTGGTTTTGGTAGGTCACGTGGCGGTGAACGAGGTCGTGGATTTGGAAGAGGCCGTGGACAAGGAAGAGGTCGTGGTGAGAAAATATCTGCTGAGGATCTAGATGCTGATTTAGAGAAATATCACACAGATGCAATGCAGATAAATTGATTGGATCTACCTGAGTCACTTTTTTGCACTTGCAGCAGTTTGGTGATGCAAAATGTTCGTAGTAGTCTACTTTTGCAAACATTCAGCTCATTAGAAGAAAATGGAGAGGTCTATGGAGGGGTGGGGGTGTTAGAACCTTTGTTCAAACAACTTGGTGTATCTTGTTGATTGTACCTTTAATTTGATATGTTACATGGGTTGATGGATAAATGTGTGTATTCTGCAATTTAACTTTTTGTTTTATTGGACCCAACTTTTGGTTCACCTGAGATATGGGTAGTAGTATCAACGTGTGATTATGTTGTTCATAGCAAGGAAATATATTGAACTGCAAGATGTTGGGGTAGAATCAGACTGGAAGCCATCTGGCATGCACAGTTTTGAAGTGCAGGGAGTGCTTCTGACGTATGAAACTACAGGGCAATCAACTTTTGAGGTAGTCTTCCTATTGTTCATTACATTTAATATGTTATGTTCTGCCTCTTCTCTAATACGTTCATGAAGTGGTTTTGGTTTGCCTTCTCTGATTATGAAAGATTGCCGTGTCAAAAGCATTGTTAGTCACTCAACTTCTTGTGTTTCCTTTTAGTCGTCAACATGTTTTTTCCAAATTAGTCTCTGAACTTTATTTTTTTTGTTGTAATTTATGCATTCTGTCTCCATTCATATTCTGAATTAATGGAAATGATTGCTTGGCTTGAAAAATCCTTAGGTGCATTATTTTTATCGTCCAATTAGGCAAAAATGTGTCTTGTTGGACAAGTCATGTTATTGCCCTTTATATAAAGTGCATTTCAAAAGCACTTCTTGTCTAGTTATCCTCTTTTTGCATAGCTGAAAGATAAAAATAATGCACTGACGTAGATTTAATGTGTGACAATAATTTTCTGTTAGCCATGTCAAGAATTATATATTATTCAGTTACTGTTCTTTTCCCCTGAGTTGACAATTCGTCAATTAAATGTTAATTTCTGGTTGAAGATGCTTTGCCTGGATTTCAAGATCTGGTATTTGCGCTCTGCCATTGTTGGAAGAGTTTTGGTTATTAGAAGTGTTGGACAAATTCTGATGGTGATATTTGCCCGTTGATTTCCCGAATACCTCTTATATAGGAAGGGGTTCTTGATGAAGTTAAGACACTGAAATTATCGTGGAGCATACCTCAGATGCAACTCAAAGGATTGGTCATTTGAGGTATGCACTTTCCCAAAGGAACGGTGTCTTGTGGCTTCTGTGTTCTGAGTTGGAAGCTTACAGTGTCAACATAGACTATAATTATAGTAAAAATTCAGACATGGTATTATAACAGCTTTGGCATGCAAGTACAACCAGCTTTCGTTTTGATCAACGCCTTGTTTCATGGCATATAACTGGAGTCTGCAAGTTGCTGGTCATTGATGGCAATGAAAGATCAACTTGATCCATATATGCTGGAAATGCAATATTTTTGTTTCTTGACCAATCACCATTGGTATTGGAATGTAGATTTTTTTTTATTTTTTTTTTCTAGAATTATATTATAATCTTCCTATTTTCCCCTTTATACAAGTAGAGCCTACTTCATGAAGATTCAAGCTCGCTAAATTTTGTTTCCAAATATGAGCTTATAGGTTGATTGGTCCCTTGTACGGTTGTTCATTCGTAGATAAAGCCTCTGCACAGTTTCTTGATTTAATTTAAATATAATTTGTATTAATGCCGACTTGGAGAATTCTGCCATTAAATTTTTTGTGGAGCATGTTTAGGTGCTTATAAGATGGTCAAATTAGCTTAGAAGTCCAAATTCCACCCAAACATGCCGTGGCCCAAATTGAAATGAGCTCATAAATTTGGCCCATGTAACTTACCTTACAAGAAGAGTTGATCGAGTGAGCTACCAATTTAATCTCTTCTTTATCGACAATTACCGCCCAACCAAAGGAAAAATCATTACCATTGAAATCCAATTTTCTCCTTCACTATTGAAGAACACCCTGCGGTGACAAGGGGTAAGTCTCTAGTATAGTTCAAACATTTTGAAGATAGTTCTGTACTTTGAGAATAGCTATAAGCATAGAAAGGCCATCCAAACATGCGCTTATTGCTCTTCTGAAAGCATCCAAACATATAGGCTACTTATTTTACTAGTAAGATAGCTCCTTTTTCTTAAGCCTCAACCAAACATGCTCGTTAAAAAAAAAAAAAAAAAA
>CAIGRT010228396.1:0-12035 GCA_903798405.1 Fraxinus platypoda | reverse complement strand
TTAGCCTCAAAAATACCGTCTCGAAGCGTACTACATGAGCCTCACAATGAGGCGGGCTTCAAGGCGGGCCTCTTGAGGGTTTGGTCCATACGTCGACAATCGAATCTGAAAATCATTCCCAATCATAATCTAATCAAGAGAGACGAACTAAGTAGCGACAAGGAACTCCAAAAAAGAGTTCTTTAATAACCAGTGTAAGTTATAGTAAACAGAAAGAAGCACATCTAATACATCAAAATAGATGGAGTAATGCTATTCATATTGAATACTACCAGTAGTCGTATCACGTGGTAGTTTGTTATTTGATAGCAATAATACATTATCACGTTAATGCATCAAATAACAAACTGCCACATGAAAATAGATGCTAAAGTACTTATTCAGCAATTAAGAACTTTACTTTTACCACCATTTTTTTTGGCACTTAGATTGACTATACAAGTCTTCAATTTAATGATCACTGAAACTTGTAATAAAACCAAAATAAAAGCCAATACTTTAACAAGGCACAATGAGTTACCGGGCTCGTCAGTGCCATCGGGGCAATCACAAAAATTGTCATTGATACGGTCTCTGGTGAATGATTTGGACCCATCTTTACATTTGATCACATTTCTATCAAAGTACTTCTCATCTGCAATTCCACAAACATATGTTATGCGTAAGTACAATAATACGTGATTAATGATTTAATAAAAATTTCATCTTTATAGATGGGGGATCACCTAAAGGATGAACTCCGACGGGAAAACGTAAAGGAGAGGAATATGAGAAGTGGAAGTAGAGAGGAGAGAAGCACAAATAACTGATCAGAAGACCCGTCGCCATTTTCAATTGGGTTCCGAGTTTAAAGTGAGTTGGATAACTCGGTTCGAGATGAACTTGAACCTGGAAAATTTGATAGTGAGGCCCCCCCCCCCCCCCACAAATTGACTTCCAAGTTCCAAATGCATCAAAACCACTACTATATGCTGCCAAAAAGATACTAATATGATATGAGGTGTTCTATAAACTCTAGTGTTTTATCCAAATTTCAGCTATATCACATAGTATTATAGTCAGCTATATCACATGGGCGTGTTCGGTAGAGATTAAAATTGGATTAAAATTGAAAAATTAACTGTTATTGTTGACTTTTATTAGACAAGTGAGACCCAATAACGGCTATATTTTTAATTTTAATTGAATTTTGAGCTATTCCAAACAAACTCGTGTTTTATCCATGAATTCTCGTGTTTTGTTCAAAAGTTAGACAAATCATGTTGTACCATTGTCATGGACCACGAATTAGAAAAATGAAAATTTGCCATGTAGCCTTGTGCTACATTATGATTGTTGATGCCATCTTCACAAGTATCATGCCACTTACCTACTCAATGCATAAATATTGGTCACATGCGACTCCAATATGCCGATGGCTTTTGTTCAACTGGTCAAATACGATTTGTTAGATTATGAATTCAGAAGTTTAAAACTTTATTTCTTTCATATACAATTTTGTAAATGGCACGACGAAAACTTCCTATTTGGATGGACATGGTGTAGGTTGGTGGGTTTTGGGCTCGACCACAAGGATGGCGCAAAATTATCCCTTTGGCGAAAATTATCCTTTGAAGAGCGATTGTGAAACTATAAGAACTAATTTTTACTCTAACAGTTGGTCGAGGATGAAAAGTGTAATTTTTTAAATAAAGGAAGTAATTTTATTATATATTTGTTCTTCTTTGTCATTCCTTTCCTAACGGTGCGCAGTCATTGGGATTCACCTCAGATTCACACTCATTCATTCTACAAAACCCAGATTTAGATACATTCAGTGTGTATATATACACACACACAAACCCCAGTAAGTAGAAATGGGTGCATACAGAGCGGACGACGACTACGATTACTTGTTCAAGGTGGTGCTCATCGGGGATTCCGGTGTCGGAAAATCGAATTTACTGTCCAGATTCACCCGCAATGAGTTCAGTTTAGAGTCTAAGTCGACTATCGGCGTTGAATTCGCCACTCGAAGTATCCGCGTTGAAGATAAAGTTGTCAAGGCCCAGATTTGGGACACAGCCGGACAAGAACGGTACACATCTTATTTGTTCTGTACTTTTTGTGTACATCTTTGATGGGTTAATCAATATCTGTGTTTATTCAGGTTTACAGCGATTTGCATTTTTTGGTACAGAAATTTGAGATCTGGGATGGTGATTGAATGTAGATATAAATTTTAGGTTACGTGATGTGAATTCATTTGTAGTGGATGAATGTTGGTTCCCCTTTTTGGTCCATGTATGGAGTGCGATTTTGATGTTGCGAAATGAAACCTTTCTTGTTGCATTGTTTTAATCTAAATCTGATAAATTAGTAATTGTGATCTCCTCTCATGTTTTTAGATTTCTACATATCATCTTTGCATTTTCTTCTTTAACCTGAATATTATGTTAATACCTGTTGCCATTCAGAACCACGACTTTTCATCGTTATTGTTCTTATGAATTACAAGGTCAAGTCATGCTTTAGAAACTGTATTTAAGTTCAATTTTATGGTACTTTTCCTCCTTGTTCAATATGCAACTTCGTAATTATCCTATTGTGGGAATATTTGTCTCAATGTATGCTTTTTGCTGAAGATATCGTGCAATCACAAGTGCCTACTATAGAGGAGCTGTTGGTGCTTTGCTAGTCTACGATGTTACGCGTCATGTGACGTTTGAAAATGTCGAGAGGTGGTTGAAGGAACTCAGGGATCACACAGATTCAAACATTGTTGTCATGCTTGTTGGAAATAAAGCAGATTTACGTCACTTGAGAGCTGTTTCCACAGAAGACGCAACAGCATTTGCTGAAAGAGAGAAAACATATTTTATGGAAACCTCGGCCCTGGAATCTATGAACGTAGAAAATTCCTTCACAGAAGTGCTTACTCAGATATACCATTTTGTCAGCAGAAAAGCTCTTGAAGTTGGTGATGATCCCGCAGCTTTACCCAAGGGGCAGACCATTAATGTTGGCTCGAAAGATGATGTTTCAGCAGTAAAGAAAGTTGGTTGTTGCTCTGTTTAGAAGATTATCAAGATTGAAAGCATCTCAATTTTTTCAGAGTCCTAACAGTCACGAGGTTGTGGATTTTCTCCTTGTATACATTGCCCACATGGATTGGTTAGCCATCAAAATTTTAGTTAATTGACATACAAAAATATGTCCAGATCAGGACAGAACTCCTTGGTCATATCACTCATTATTTTTTAGTTCTTGTTATGTCTTTTGTTTCTTTGTGGTGTCTATTGTTTGTCTTAGCCAGTTATGAAAATCTTACGTGAGATTACATTGCTCCGGGTTTGAGTTTAGATGTGTAACAGTTATGACTTACTATCTATTTATTCTGATTGATTTTCAGATTTTTACTCTGAACATTAAAATTTCTTCGGATGGATATGTTGCGTTGCCCGGAAAGATCTTTAGAAAAAACTTCAGTTCTGATCTTCTCGAGCCTAATTAGAACACATTCCATGTTGAGCCATTACTCAGGCAAAACAATCGTGCATTCAAGATCTAGTTGCATGATTGATCCAAGAGAATGCTCTTTAATGTTCAAGAACAATCTTTTAGTATTCTCTCCATCTTGGTTGAGTACATCCACATCTGCAGTTTACATTAATTCATTCCCTGATTCAAGCACCCATCTCCTCAAAGTTTAACTCATCTAAAAATACTAATCATGTTTCTAGTGGTGGCAAAGGTTAGCAAGTGTAAAATGGCTTGCCCTAGTTGAGAAAATGTGTCTAAGCCCAAGCCAAGGGAGGGTTGAGCTTTAGAGACTTGGAGATGTTTAATAAGTGATGGAGCAAAAAGAATAATGTTATTTATCATCAGTGGTGATCATCAAATCTAATATTTGATGGTGATCACTAGTAATGATGAATAACATTACTTGAGCAAGAAGGAGCATTGTTTGGATTTGAGCAAATTACTAACATATAGTTTCTAAGGTTGGTTCTACTTTATTTAATTAATATAAAAATTCGTACTGTGGTAAAAATTCAGGATCTGTGTTTTGATGTATCTAAATTGAGGACCTTAATCAAGTGGTCTTTTGTATAATTTCACCGTAATACCAAAGTCTTAGACCACTTGAGACTGCTTGACTTGGATCAACTGCATTTCTTTTTTCCCAACTTGACTCGTTATGTTCAAGTTTGTTTCTTCTTGCACATTCAACTAAAATGATCAACTCGACGCCAATAATGAAAATTAAGGAACTGAAGCTAGAATTTGAAGAACATTGATAGCGATTTAAAGAAGTTTCAAGCATGCATTGATGGAGCTAAAAAACAGGTTGCGGTTTTATCAGTGAATCCAAACAGATCTTTTGTCTTACTCAGTCTTACTGATGCTAGAAAAAACTTCACTTTTGATCTTCTTGAGCCTTATTAGAACATGTTCCACATTGAACCTTTTCTCAGCCAAATCAGCAATACATTCGAGAGCTAGTCGCATGATTGATTTGAAGTAGCTCTCTTTAGCTTTAACATTTTCTTCATCCTGGTTGAGTACATCCACGTCTACAATCTGCATCATTTTATCAAGGAATGAATACCCACCTCCTCATGGTTAGCTCCCCTATAAATATATCATCCGTGGGCATCTTTTTTGCAAATGTTTACATCAACATAATCCCATAGCTATAAGCATTTGCCATAGTCGACATCAATCCAGATGATCCGTACTCTACAAAATTTGGATATGTGATCAAATTAACAGAGAATCTGAAACTGGAAAGTAACTAAGAAACTGGTGAAGATAACATTGGGAACAAAGCACAACAAGGCTTTTGCCCAATCTGATACGAGGAAGTACTTAAATGAATGCCCTGCTGAAGTTCTCATAATTTACCCCATGAATTTAAATGAATGCACAGGTGGAATGACACACATGCACAGCTATGACGTGTATCAAACTTATGGATAAATAGTCGACAAAAAAATTGACCAGGAGTCATATACCCAATGGCGCCAAAAGTCTTGGTATGTGAAATCGAAATTTTCTGGTCTTCCCTGAAGAGCTTGCCGATGCCATAATCTCCGACATGGGCCAGCATATTTTTATCTAGAAGTACGTTTCTGGGCTTCAGATTGCAGTGGACAATTGGGGAGGGATACCCATGATGTAGATATTCCAATGTGGATGCCACATCTATCATTATTTCCTTTCTTTAAACTTTATTTAGGCAGTAATTGCACGAGTTCAACAAATTGATAAGGTTTCCATTAGGCATTTACTCAATCACCATTGCTCTAAAATCTTGGTTAGATCAACTGCCAATTACCTTGACAAGATTTCTGTAATGAATGTTGCACATAATTTGGCACCCAGCATCAAAGCTATCGAGTGCACCTTCCATATAACCTTAATAGCAGCAACTATCCACGTCGGAGAATATGCCCTTGTATACCAAACCAATACTACATATGCCATTGCCAATCAGATTATCTTCGTCGAAGTTATTGGTATCGTTAAGAACTTCATAATATGAAATCCTCCGGATAGTGAAGGCAATGGGTGGAACTCGACTGATCTGCATTGACGTTTGCTTGTATTTCGTCTCACAAACCAAACTGTAATAATTACTATACTTTCCACACAATGGTAAAATATGTTTCAGGTATCTGGTCTTGCTTGATGATCTTGACGTATTACCTTTGCACAGCATGACCTTGAATTGAGAAACTCCACATAATTCTTCATTGCCTATGAAAGAATCTTTAGTTAAGTTCTTTAAAGGTCCAAAAATTGGGATTTCACCACTGAGTTTATTGAATGAAACTTTAAAGTACATAAAACATTCAAGTTTCTCCAATGATTTTGGGTATCATACCACAAAAATTGTTATTAGATAGACCCAAGTATTGCAATTCTTTCATATTAGAAGAGTCGGCTATTAGACAACATGACCTATTGTTTGATAATGTTAGATTTATCGAACTCTGCTGATACCCAATAGTGCTTGAAATGTCACTCGAAAACTGATTTCCTGATAGATATAACGCTCTGAAGCTCTTCATGCTGCCAATTTCTGGAGCTAGAGAACCAATGAGCAAACTATAAGACCGTCAAAATTTGAAGTTCTTTATTGTACCACAAGTTCACCAGCTTCGTGGAAGTCTGGAAGTCAATGCATTACAAGCTAAATAAATTAGTCGTAGTGAGATAAGGTTTCATAAACACCCTGATAACTGTTGAAATCATAAAAATTGATGTTTCACCATATGCACAAGGCTTAGGCTATTGAAAAGACATTTTCATTGATCTTTCAGAAAATCCACATTTTCTACAAAATCAGCAACAAAATAAAAATCACAGACAATACCAGAACTATAAATCAATAAAACAGTACATAAGGAATAACGACTTTAAATCACCAAATATATGGAATTTATAAAACCAACATTAATAACGATGACATTCTTAAACATGCTTCCAGTTTCCTAAAGTGCCACACTATCAAAAAACAGATTGGCTTGGGGCCATTACTAGCTGTGCTCACAGGTTGTGTCAGGCCTAGGGCCTCCCCAAAATTGGTCCCCGTTGACCCAATGCATCCCGACTTACACGCATAGTTATGCCCGGATGAAATTCAGTTTTGATCTCCTTGAGCCTTGTTAAAACATCTTTCATATTGAGCCTCTCCTCAGGCAAATCACTTGTGCATTCTAGAGCCAACCCCATGACTGATGTGATGCATCTCTCTTTAGATCGAATATTCTCTTCAACTTCGTTCACTACGTCGATGTCTACAATTTGCATTATTGCATCAGGGAATGATTCGATCACCCATCTCCTCATAGTCAACTCTCCTTCAAATATAGCATCAGTGGGCTTCCTTTTGGTAAATGTTTCCATCAATATAATCCCATAACTGTAAACATCTACCATTGTCGATATCAGTCCTGTCGATCCGTACTCTACAAGTTGACACATGTGATCAAATTAACATGTAAAATTTTAATGAGAAAATTAAGTAAACAAGAAAGTACTGAAAAGAAAGCACCCTGTCTTAGCATGAGAATTACTTAAAAATGCTAAACCTGTAAGTTGCAAAAATTTACCCCTTCTGTTCCCTTTGTCCTCTTTTTTAATTATTTGACTCACTTACTGTCCTAATAAAAAAATTAATTGAATAAAACAACAGTAAGAAGATTAAATGAATATAATAATACATAAACTAACTCTATCTTGCTTACTTTATTTTTGTGTGAGTAGATTGACATATTGAGAGCCCTCATATGAGATATTTCACAGATCGAAATAATATTTTTGCACTGAATATACCGTTAGCATGACGTTTAGTGAAATTATAAGCATAACATCAAACCCTATATATAAGTATGTTATAAAACATTTTACCTGGTGCCATATAACCAATGGTGCCCAAAGTCTTGGTTACTGAAATTCTCTGGTCTTCTTTAAAGAGCTTCGAAATTCCGAAGTCTACTACACGGGCAACCATATCTTCATCAAGAAGTATGTTGTTGGGCTTTAAGTCACAATGGACAATTGGGGACGTATACTCATGATGCAGATATTCCAATGCACTTGCCACATCTTTCATTATTTCCAGTCTTTGAACTATATTTAGGCAGTAGTCAGAAGAGTATAACCAACTGCTAAGGTTTCCTTTAGGCATATATTCCAACACCAAGGCTTTGAGATCAAGGTTTGAACAACAAGTAATTACCTTGTCGAGATTTCTGTGACGAATGTTGCACAATATACTGCACTCAGTATCAAAGCTCTTGACTGCACCTTCCACATCTAAATTGAAAACCTTAATAGCTGCAATTATCCCATCAGAAAATACACCCTTGTATACCGAACCAATACTGCCTCCGCCAATTAGATTCTCTTCATCGAAGTTATTAGTAGCACTAAGAACTTCATAATATGAAATCCTCTTGATGGCGAGGGCAATAGGGAAACTAGACTGAGTCGGAAGAGGTTTATTTCTACTACATCTCACAAACCAAACAGTAATTATTACTATACACGCTACCAATGCACATGGTGGTAAAATATATTTCAGATTCCTGGTCTTGCTTGATGATTTTGATGTGTTGCTTTTGCATGCAATGACCATGAATCGAGATGCTCCACATAATTCCCCATTGCCTACGAAAGAATCTCTTGTTAAGTTTTTAAAAGGTCCTCCATTCGGAATTTCACCATTGAGTTTATTGAATGAGACGTTAAAATACTTAAGATACTCCAGCGACTCCAGTGACTTGGGGATCAGACCAGAAAGATTGTTATCAGATAGATCCAAGTACTCCAATTCTTTCAAATCACCAAATGAATCGGGTATAGGACCATGCAGTCTATTGTTTGATAATGTTAGATTTATCAAACTCTGAAGTTGCCCAATGGTGGTAGGAATATCACCCGAAATTTTATTTCCTGACAGATGTAACTCTCTCAAACTCTTCAGGCTGCCAATTTCTTGAGACAGAGAACCAATAAGCAAATTATGAGACAATGCCAAAATTTGAATTTCTTTGTTGCTCCACAAAGTTGATGGTATAGTAGAAGTCAATCCATTGTAATCTAAATGGATATTTCGTAAGGAACTAATGTTTCCTAAACACCCCGGCAGCTGTTCAGAGAGCTGATTGTTCCTCAAATCTAGGCGATACAAATTTACCATATTGCAAAAGTTGACAGGTATTGACCCCCACAGTTTATTCCTTCTAATTATGAGATTTTGTATCTTCCTCATTTGACCAATCGTGTCAGGAATTGTTCCTGTCAATTCATTGCCTCCGATTGCTAAGTAAATCATGTTGCTCAGATTACCAATTTCATGCGGAATCATGCCTTTAATGCCACAAAAGCCACCGGTGATTGTTTCAACAGATTGTGACAAATTACCCAAGACTTTGGGAAGGATTCCGTTAAAAGAATTAAATCCAAAATCTAGGCGCTTCAACTGTCTACAATTTGTCAATGGGCTAAGAAAATCTAACTCAACCATTGAAGGATCATTTTTCAACTGATTATAATGTAATCTTAGTGTTTGGAGGTCTCGTAAGTTCCCAAGACTCATGGGTACTTGTCCACTGAACGAGTTCTGAGTAAGGTCCAATGTCGAAAGTTTGGAAAAATTTGAAATACCGCTAGGTATTTCTCCACTTAATCCATTACCACCAAGATAGAGACTTTCCAGAACTGGGAGTCCATTGTTTATTGATGATGGAAGATTGCCTGAGAGTTTATTTTGTGCCAACGAAAGTTGTTGTAGATTGGTGAGATTGAAGATGGATTCAGGTATTTCACCTTCAAGATGGTTCACCGGAAAATCTATCGTTTTTAAAAGTGATAGATGTCCCAATTCTTGCGGAATCCGTCCTTGAATATTGTTTGTGTCAATATTAAGTATCTCCAAATTTGATACATTGCCAATCGAATATGGAATAGTACCTGTTACAGGGTATCTGTTAAAACTTTCATATGAGAATAAATTTCCATTGACAATAACAGAAAAAAACTTAAGAGGTAGATTAATACCTGTCAAGTTATTGCTGCCTAATTCCAACCATTGAAGTGACAATAAGTTTCCAATTTCATTTGGAATGCTTCCTGTGAATCCATTATTGCAGATATCAACTTCTCTAAGTGCCGGTAAAATTTCAAATCAAAGAAATTTAATTCTAATGACAAGGATAGGTTCAAAAATCATATGCTCTTAAATTAGAAGTCCTATGAGAAAACTCATGTGGGGACAGTGTTGAGAAAAGTTGACGAAGAACAAGAAAAAACCATCAACAAGAATTTCGTCAAAATGAAAGTTTTGGACATGATTAAGAATCACTGTCCTTAAACAATATTTATCGTCATCGGGGATAAGTGCTTGAAGGCTTCAATGGCAAATAGTTTGCAGAAGTAAACAAACTGTAATCCAAGTTTGAATCAAGCAAACAAAACTTGGAAAAGGAACTTTGAATAACAATATAAAAAACTAGGTTTAATCTTTGATTTTGGATGTTGATTAATGAATTTAATTTTTGTGATGTGTTTTCAATCATGAAAACCATTCAAAATTTTATAATATTTGGAAAAGAATTAACTTTGTTTGGACGTGCTTGTGAGTTGGGGGAGGGAAAGCATGTAGAAAGTGGTTTTGAAACATACCTATCAAATTATTTTTCGCTAAATAGAGATGTTGAAGCTCTGACAAGTTCCAGATCTCCATTGGAATGCTTCCACTCAAATTATTGAAGGATAGAGAAATCCCTTTGAGCTTTCTGCATCTTCCCAAGCTTGGAGGAATACTACCACCTATTTGATTCTTTGAAATTCCTATCCTCTCTAGCTTCGGAAGATTGTTACCTATATCAATTGGAATACTTCCCGAAAGACTGTTGTTTGAGACATAAATTTCTACTAAAGAAGAGAGATTGGAAATCTGATTAGGAATAGGCCCGTTGAGTACGTTACTCAATAGGGTTAACTTTTGGAGGTTTTCAAGAAATCCAAAGCTTGTTGGAATCGGGCCATATAGATCATTGTACTGCATATCTATTTCTCGGAGCCGGCTCAAATTTCCTATTTCATATGGGATAAAGCCATGAAAATTGTTGTGGCTAATAACCAAAGATCTCAAGAAAGAGAGATTGCCAATTTCTCGAGCAATAGTACCTTTTAGACTCATGTTTGCAAGGTTTAAACCTATTACTCTTGGGTGTCTCTTGCCACAAGTAATACCTATCCAATTACAAAATGACGTTCCTCGTGACCAATTCGTGGTCAAGATTTTGTTTGGATCAGAAATTTGAGACTTGAAGGCTAGAAGGGCATATTCATCAGTGGAGCTATTGAAAGAGGCAATTACACAAGTAAACAAGTAGATGGGAAGTAAAGCAAGGATTGCATTATTTCCCATGATTGATTAGATATATCGTTGCGAGGGAGCTTGAAATATAAAATAAAGTTTTCCTTGAAGATAGATGTATGACAGGAGTGGTTGTTTAAGAGATGCTATCTATTTTTTTCATCTTGATATATATAAATATGATATCTAGTGACAAGACTCGACTTAGGAAAAACTTAAATTACGACGAAACCAACTCCAAACTAGACTTGACTTAAGCAAAGTTAAGATTATGACATTCCCATTCACTACAAGCATGTCCAAGTCTTGTAGTGTCTTGTGGTGCCCAGTGCTAACACTGCGTTAGTGTCTTGACTTGACTCAACAAATGCTATAATTATGACAAAGACGATTATTGCTTAAGAACACAACTAAATGTAAGTGCTAATTTCCCACCATTTGAATGTATTTTCTATAATAATAGATTTATTTATAGAACCTTGCTACAACTACAGCCCGGGTGACAGCTCGGATGACAGCCCTCACACATTCAGGGCGGGGCCCACGATTAAAATAATCACATTTCAGAGGCGGGCCCACGTTGTTGTGAGTGTGCTGTGACCCGAGCTNTGTATTTTCTATAATAATAGATTTATTTATAGAACCTTGCTACAACTACAGCCCGGGTGACAGCTCGGATGACAGCCCTCACACATTCAGGGCGGGGCCCACGATTAAAATAATCACATTTCAGAGGCGGGCCCACGTTGTTGTGAGTGTGCTGTGACCCGAGCTTGCTGTACAAACAGCCTAATTCTTATTTATATGATGAAAGATCATATTTATAGTATTTTTGATAATTATCTTTTCGATTGGATAATGAATGGCCCCTCTCAAAAGTTGTCGTCTAGGATTAAAAAAAAAAAAAACCTATTTTTTCCTTTTCAAACTATTAACGCACTTGCAAAGAATGCACTGCTGCTCTGGAAATAATCCACCATAAGAATGTTTTTTGAAATAAAATATAATGTATTACTCAAATGTAGATGCTTGCTGTTTTATTTTGAAGGTGTGGTTGCCTTGAGCTAATGAGTAATGACTACATCAGTGACTTGACTTGGGAAAAGCTAAAATTATGACAAAAATTTCTAGGGTGGAAATACCATATTACAACAAAGTC
>CAIGRT010228393.1:0-13392 GCA_903798405.1 Fraxinus platypoda | reverse complement strand
GGCAATTTGCAGATGCCTTTCGGGCAACTTAGCTTACTGAGAGTGCTTCTCAGTCTCTTTGCCTGCCATTGCAGCGATGCATTTATGTTATGCGAGAAATGAGAAAAGATAGGAGAGACCAAAATCGTCCAAGGCCATATCCTAACAAATTCTGCGAATACCATCCATTGAATGCAACCTTGGAGGAGGTCTTCATACAAGCTGGGAAGAAGGAAACCTTCCGTCGACCTCAACTGCAGAAAAAGGGATTCGGTGGAAAATGAGAGGCGAAGTACTACCGTTTTCACAGGATGGCAGGACACAACACTGACGACTGCAGAAATTTGAAAGAAGAAGTGGAATCACTTATCAGGTGGGGTCATTTGCAAGAATTCATGGCTAAACCTAGGGAGGCGAATCAGTTGGGGTTCAACCACCTAACCAACAAGGGCTCAGCAAGTCTGACCTGGACCTCAAGCTCGGGACCCACAACATCGGGTCGAAATCCGAACTTTGATAGGCGAAAATCAGTGTGTCGAGGGCTCACGAAGAGCTAGGCGAAGAATGGCGCGTGACGCTTGCACCTGGTAGAACCACAATACGGTGTATCTACATACTGAAGCCCGTGAAACGTCATACTTAGAATGGTTCGGATTCAAGAAAAAAGATGTACAATGAGTGCTGCAGGATCAAAGTGATACATTGGTTATAGCCATGATAATCACTGGAGCCCAAATACACCGAACTCTGGTGGATAACGGGAGTTCGGTTAACGTGATATATTCCCGAATTGTGGAGCAAATGGGAATATATGAACAATATCTACAGCCATACTCCAAAAGGTTGCAATGGTTCTCTGGAGATCCTATAGAAGCTAAAGGACAAATTGTCCTGATGGTAGAATTGGGAGAGCCCCCTTGCCAAAGAAGAATTCTAGCAGATTTTGTTATTGTTGATCTCCCTTCCAACTATAATGCTATATTGGGAAGGCTTATACTGCATGAATTACAGGCAGCCACCTCAATATATCACTATTGCATTAAGTTTCCAACTCCCTATGGACCAGGGGTGGTGCGCGAAAATCAGGCCGAAATAAGAGCTTGCAACATAGACCTACCTGCCACCCGATCTGAATGATAAGGAACCAACAACACCAGCAGAAGGGAGAATTCAGGTCCAAACGACCTATCATGGCCGACGTGTCTGAGATCGGCATAACTGAGAAACATCGTAAGAAGGCAACTGATGACCATCTCCTATTTGAAGAAAGGGAAGCGGACCCAAATCCATATCTTGGGATCTTGGTAATCTCCGTTCCCATATCAGGAGTAGATATTCCCAAGGTCCTGGTTGATACAGGAAGCTTACTTAACATACTTTATGCCGGTACCCTAGAACGAATTGGGATTCCCCTGAGCTTCTTACAACCTTATCCAAGTATGGTTCTGGGGCTTAACAGTTCTCTCTCTATAGCAAAAGGGGTAACCAAACTCCCTGTAAAGCTCGGAGAATTCACTCGTCAGGCCAAGTTGAGCGCGGAATTTGTGGTTCTGGACTCAAAATTCCCTTATGATGCTATCATGGAACAACCCTTGTTGTTCAACCTTAGAGCAATTGTGTCCATGTACCATTATCCCGTCAAGTTTCCCACGCCGAAGGTCAAGGGAAATAGAGAGGTTGCTGAAAAATGCCAAGTAATGTTTGATCCGAAAGAAAGAAAGATCTATATCCCTTCCGAGGTCCATATGGTGTGCACAGTTGAACCCACACCGAATTCATTGGACCCACGCCTGAAGGTAAGAAGAGGAGAACCAGTGGAAGAGCTGGATGCTATTAAGATCGGAATGGAGGACCCACAGAAGGAACTCAAGATAGGTCATGAATTGCGGTCACCACTCAAAGATCAGATCACTAAGTTTCTTCAAGAAAACCTCGATGTTTTTGCTTGGGAACATTCGGATATGAAGGGAACCCAAAGGTCACGTGTCATAGGTTGGAAATTGATTCGACGGTATGTCCAAATCAGCAACGACACCGACCTTTAAACTCAGAACGGTATGAAACCTTGAATAAAAAAGTACAGAAATTGCTCCGTAATGAGTTTATTTGAGAAGCCAAATATCCAAAGTGGGTCGCCAATCCTATTTTAGTTAAGAAGAGTAATGGAGACTGGAGGACGTGCATCGATTTTACTGATCTAAACAAAGCCTGTCCAAAGGACAGCTTCCCGCTGCCAAGGATAGACCAGATGGTGGATGCTACCGCTGGGCACAAATTGCTTAGTTTCATGGATGCTTATTTAGGGTACAATCAGATCCCCATATATGAACCAGATCAGGAACACACAGCTTTCATTACCGACCGAGGTCTTTATTGTTACAAAGTCATGCATTTCAGTCTCAAGAGCGCTGTAGCAATTACCTACGCTTGGTAAATTCTATGTTTGCTAAACAGATCGGTAAGACCATGGAGGTATACGTCGACGACATGCTAGTAAAAAGCATAAATGCCTAAGATCATCAACACCACCTCGTTGATGTTGTATTTAGCAGTATCAGAACATGCTACCAGCGTAGTGTTAGCCAGGGAAGAAGAAGGGATACAACACCCCGTCTATTACATCAGCAAAGCTTTGCACGAAGCCGAGCTCCACTATTCTTCATTGGAAAAGCTAGCTTATGCGGTGGTCATCGCAGTCCGAAAGTTAAGACCTTACTTTTTGGAGCATCCAATTGATATCTTAACTAACTACCCATTGAGGCAAGTTTTACAAAAATCGGACACATCGAAAATGTTGGTTAAGTGGGCAGTTGAGCTCGGTCAATTTGATATAAAGTACAAACCACGAACCTCTGTTAAAGGTCAAGCTCTTGCAGACTTCGTTGTGGAGTTCAGTTCGGATATGGTAGAAGAACTTTGTCATAATGAATCATGGAGACTTTTTGTTGATGGATCATCCACAAAAACAAGAGCATGAGCTGGAATTGTTTTAATCAGCCCCAATCACCGATTGTTTTTTGAAGCATTGCCATTCGATTTTAGTGCTTCAAACAACGAAGCTGAGTATAAGGCCCTCATAGCTAGCCTAAGAATGGCAAAAGAAATGAGGATTGATCATATGGTGGTACATAACGATTCCCAGCTAGTAGTAAACCAGGTCAACGAAGCATATCAAGCAAATGAGGAAATGATGAAAAGTTATCTCCAGATTGTTAAACAAGAGCTGAAAAATTTCCAGGATGTACAGATTGAATGAATCCCCCCGAACTCAAAATAGCCACGACGACGCCTTGGCTCGGTTAGCAACAAGCGAAGGGATTGAAAAATTTGAGAGTATCCCAGTAGGAAGAATCTGTCGTCCCGCGATCGAAGAGTTTGAGGTGATTCGTATGACAACTGACCTCAAACGGACATGGATGGATGAAAATGTTACATACCTGAAAACGGGGTCATGCCCAGAAGACCTTATCATGGCAAGGCAACTTCGCACGAAAGCAGCCAGATACACGTTAGTCAACGACATCCTATATAAACGAGGGTATTCTGTACCTTTGCTTAAATGTTTGGATGAGGAAGAGGCATTGCGTGCCCTGGAGGAAGTGCACGAAGGAATATGTGGAAACCATGCTGGAGGACAATCACCAGAACACAAAATTGTGCGCCAAGGATATTTTTGGCCTTCTATAAAAAAAGATACCTTTGAATTTGCCAGAAAATGTGACAAATGTCAAAGGTTTGCTCCCAGAATCAACCTCCCGCCAAATGAGCTAAATTGCGTAATGACCCTTCTCCAAATGGGGGGTCGATCTGATCAGTCCCATGCCAACAGGAAAGGGTGGAACAAAATTTGCAATTGTAGCAGTTGACTACTTCACCAAATGGATGGAAGCCGAACCTCTAGCAAAAATAACCGAGCACAAAACCACAGAGTTTATATGGAGATATATTATATGCCGGTTTGGGATACTACATTCCGTTGTGACAGACAATGGGAAACAATTTGATAACTTCCGTTTCTCAAATTTCTGTGAAAGCTTTGGGATACGAAGACACTTCTCCACACCTAATCATCCTCAAGCTAATAGACAAGTGGAAGCAATCAATAAGATCATCAAACATACGCTCAAAGCTAGGCTTGATGCGCTTGAGGGAGGATGGGCTGAAGAGCTTCCTAGTGTGTTGTGGTCCTATCGCACCACGACCCGAAGCAGTACAAGAGAAACTTCTTTCTCTTTGGCTTTCGGAGTGGAGATGGTAATCCCTCTTGAAATAGAAGTCCTTTCTATTCGAATATTGATGTATAATGAGAATAAGAATGAGAAAGTACTACAAGGACAGTTGGATCAACTGGAAGAAAAGAGAAACGAAGCTGGGATTAGAAATGCCATATACAAACAGCGTGACGCAAGGTACTACAATCAGAAGGTAAGAAAACGAGAGTTTGAAGTCGATGACTTGTATTAAGAAAAGTCTTCCTAGCAACAAGGGAAATCAATTCTGGGTCTCTAGGACCCAATTGGGAAGGTCCTTACAAGGTGACCAAAGTCCTGCTTAGAGGAGCGTATGAGCTGGAAGACATGGAAGGGAGACTCCTGCCACATCCTTGGAACGCAGAACATCTAAAAAAATATTACCAGCAAAAGAGAGTTGTATTTTGTAGTTGTTCGTAATAAGAAAAGATGTCCCTAATGTATGAAGATGTTGGCATACTACCTTAAAAGCCCTACTCACAAAGTAGGCCGAGCTAAGGTTGTAAGTGCTGCAACACTTAGTGCGAATTCCTGCAACGGAATCCCTAAAAGCCCTGCTCACAAAGCAGTCCGAACTAAGGTTGTAAGTACTGCAACACTTAGTACGAATTCCTGCAAAGGAATCCCTAAAAGCCCTGCTCACGAATCAGGCCAAGCTAAGGTTGCAGGTGCTGCAACACTTAGTGAGATTCCTAAAAAGAATATCTTGAGCTCTCAAGACTATATATGTTGCGACTTTAGTATCATAAGAGGTTTTATACGTTTGAAAAACATCATTCGAATATAAAGCCCATAAACACTAGAGCAGAAATTTTCATTCATTCATAAAATTAGAACATTACAAAAAAATGTTCCTAAAAGCAAAAGTTTTACTTAGAAAAACATATAAAAGATAAGGGGCTGGGGGGTCTTGGGAAGTTATGCCTTCAGAGGTGGGCTGGGCCTTAGCTGCCTTGAGTAGCCGTTCTATTTTCTCCTGTTGCTCCTTATGGGCCTTTTCCAAGAAAGCAGTGTTCTAGTCCCGCCGCTCTTTGTTAATATGCTGGATGAAATCGCCGATGGCCAAGACATATGCCTCTTGAGCTATGGCATCGAACTCCGGGGAGGCTCTTCAGTTCTCCACAGCCTTAGAGATTTGCAGCTCAGCATCTTTTTTGGCAGTCATATCTTGAGCAGTTGCTTCGTCGCTCTTTTCTTCTCCTCTTCAGCTTAGATACTGGCCTTTTCACCCCGGATCTTCAAGGCCCTATTCTCCTCTGCCAAAGCCTTATTTTCATCCATCAGCCTATGTTCCAAAGATAGAGTAGCGTTAAGCTCCACTCCAATCTTAATCAGACGATCTTCATAGTCCTTCTCTTTCTCAGCGAAGGTTGCCTTTTCTGCCTCAATCTTTTCAAACAGCATATTAGCTCGGTCCCTCACTTCGAGCATTTTGTCGAGCTCAGCTTTGACCTAAAAGAGCAAATATTTAATTAAGTGGCGTGAATAATTTAAATAAAGGAGTCTTAAGAGGGGAAAAGAATTTACGTTTTCTGTCACAGATGCCATTTGAAGAACTGCTCGATGGCAATGGAGCTGAGCTGAAATGATGCTATCTCCAACAGGCATCTCAGAAAGAAACGTATGCTCTCTATTGTTCCAACTTCGAAACATCAAGGTCGCAGATTCCCTCAAAGGAGAAGGTAATGGAGCAATTGACATCGGGCCTTGGTGGAGAGGGAGCCCGAAGAAAATCCAAGAAGATCTCAGGTTTGCTTCCCATCAGTCCTTCTACATCTGGCCTCTACAAGTCAGGGCACCTCTCTTGAGGCCTTGAAGATGAGGCAACATCAACAACAGTGGTAGCAACAGGAGTAGGAGTGGGCTGAGGTAAGGAAGACACATGAACTGGAATAGGTTCCAGCTCGGCAGAGAGACTTCGCTTCAATGGCTGTTCAGTCTTAGCCTCAACTTCAACCTCCACCTCATCAGGTCGGCCCTCTACATGAACTTCCTTTGGTTTTTGTTTAGTGGCCTCAGCTGCTTGGGCTGCCCTTGCTGCGCGAAAGCTTCTCATTTTTAGATTTTTACCTAGAGCTGATAAGATGTTAGTATTGAGATCAGAACATATATATGCACATATGCAACGGTATTTAGTTCACTTACGAGAGGAGGTAGACACTGAAGTGGAAGATCTGCTCGGAACTGAGGTCGGTGGTAGAGCCCAAGTAAACCTGCTTGGAATAGGTTTTCGTCTGAGATGACGAATTTGCAGGACCTCTACCTGTTGGAAAGAGCTCGGATTGTATCTGTTTGTCCTTGAAGAACTGAGCTCAAATGGAAGGGTCGGTAAACTGCAAAAGAGAGAAGAAAGAGAATCAGAATAGCAATTTTAATACAAAACTCGAAGTAAAAATAAGAGATAACAGTCACTCACAGAAAGAATGATAACGGATAGGAACTACTTCCTCTTCCTATCCACCTCGGTAAGATGGAATTGCCAATCCCCCATGGCGTAGAAGAACTCTTCCTTCCACCCTTTAATTGAAGAAGGGGTATCTAAAACTAAAGGTCCCCCAGTTTTAGGTCTGACGCTAGTATACCACAAGCCAGTATTTTTCCCATCCTCTTTAAAGGTGAAAATGGCGTTAAATTGGGCTACACTCAGTTCAGGATGCCCCAATTGTTTCCATAAAATTAAGGTCGCAATCATGGTTCTCCACCCGTTTGGGCAAAGCTGAGTAGGGGCTATTCCCCAAGATGAAAATAATTTTCGAATAACTTTGGAGAAGGGGAGCCTCAACCCTGCTTGGAAGATAGCTGTATTGAGGGCCACACACCCCATAGGGGGAGCATGAGCTCAGTTTGTAAAAGATGGGATGATTTGGCCCTAATAGCAGCTAGGGTGTCCGCTGTAACTACCGACCTATGGGAATCAGCCCCCCATGTTTGTTTCCCACTACGACCTTCCTCCTGAGCCCTCGCTTCTCTCATTTTTCGACGATGTTCTATACTCCTAGGAGAATTAGATATAGGACTGGGACTTGGTGGAGGAGGATAAAAAGAAGAAGTAGGAAAATGAGTAAAAACTTCCTGACAATCCGAATTGGCAAATGAGGGATTAACGAACAGGGTAGATGAAGATGGTACAGACTTTTCCTGATTATTTCCCTATGACTGTACGTGAGATTCGTCCGAACTCATATAAGCAAATGAGAAGAAGGAAATAAAAGCATAAAAAGAAGGGTATTTTGATTAAAAGAAATGAATACCTGGATGAAGACGACCTCACTCAAAGAAGGTGGAAAAGGAAAAAAAAAATTTGGAGCAAAGAGTCTAAAAATTCGAATGCAAAAAGTGAGAGAATGAAAAGTGAAAAACTACTTAAAGAAAAAGAATACCAAAGGGCGAAATCTGAATCGTTCAAAATGAAATTAGCGGTCACAAGCCTGAGCTTCTAGAAGAAGGAACCTGCCATACAGCTCATATGAGAGTAAAGGAATGACATGTGTCATTGTCATTAATTGAAGCAATGATTATAGAAAATTGGGAATTGTTCCAGTCACTTCATTAGGTCAATCCATACCTAGGTCTGTACTAACCTAGGGGGTATCTGTTGACGTGTCGAGCTCCGAGGTCAGTCAAATCAAATTAATACACGTGATGAGCAAATGACAATGTGAGCTCGGTAGTGTGAGGTCGGCTCGGATGGTTAGCGTAACCAGAAAGATTGTGTAGTCTTTCAAGGGAAGGAGATTATAATGATTGAAGATCACTGACACAATCAATAAACCAGCCAATCAGAAAAATTTACAGGGAATAATCTTACATCAGTGCTTACATAAGCTCTGATCAAATAGTTCGGCCCCTTTCCCAAGACTTGCTTCATTAATTACTAGGGCCCACCTGTAAGATTTGTTCATCATGAAACTACCAGATTGAGTTCGGTGGCCAATTGAATTTTTCCAACATGTGTACTTCTCCATTTCGAAATCAGATGACAAGACTGTAAATTAATGAAGCATGTGTATTTTCTCCTATAAAAGAGAAAATAATTGTAAAGAAGGGGAATGACTTTTTCACTTACAAATGTTCTTACATATCATAATTCAAATATCTCATTGACAAAGACAAGAGTAACGCATTTGTAACTACGCTAACTATACTAGCAATTCACGTGAAGTTATCAATGAAAAGCTCTTATTTCCATTTTAAGTTGGCTTGAATCTTGTTCATACAATTTTTGACGTCAACATAGCTAATATATTAGTTTCCTAATATGTCACTATTTAATGTCTTTTTTTATTTCAAATATAAACCACTCCATACTCAATTATAGTTGAAACAATAAATTAAAAAAACAAATCATCTTCCATGACATTTATTCATTTGTATTTGAAGTATTAAAAAGCCCACTTGTTAGAATAATTTAAAAAAATGTGGAATTTCCATTTGGTTGCAAATTTTATGTTATATAAAACATGTTAGATGTATAGATCATAATAATACTATGGTTAAGCCAGTATGTCGAGTGATCACTTTGGCCGTTTTACACATTAGTTATATAGGAGTATATCCTATATAATGTAATAATTTAAGTATGTGGGCCAAAAATATTAAACTCTAATAGGGTTGGAGTCATTAATGAGACGACTCAATAAATTTCTATATAAGAAATTAAGTTCCCTCTCCTCTCCATATGTTATATTGGTTTGTCCCATTTACAGTTAATACTTTTGTGAAGAACAAGAGAAGAAGATATAGCTGGTAATATTTGCATTCAAAATGTCTTTTGCATGTACATCTCTTGAACTATGAATTTAAAGATGCGATTCTTGTTTTTTGACATGATTATTATTATTATTATATACAACAATTGGTATTAGAGCCTACATGCAAAGATCGGAATCCTTCACTCAGAAAAAAAATAAATTTATCCTTTGATGATATGCATTTTTATTCGTAGTAGATTTCAAGTTTTTGAATTTTTTGTAATAAATATTCACGTGCATGCTTTTTATATTGGCTATGGTTTTTTGGAGATAGCTATTAATGAATTATTTCCAAACAATTCCATCTTGATCCAAATCCCTAAAAGATATTATTTTAAAAGATATTATTTTTATATCCTGATCCCAAAGAAAATTCAAGGAAAATCGATACAGATGGAACATATTGTCTGAATTTTCTTTTTCGAAGAAAGTAATAAAGGCCATCATGTCAAATTCATGAATATAATATATTAAACTAGGTGACGTGCAACTTTTGGCCTCATAAAATATGTTAAAGCAGCTATCTATGAAATTGCAATAGAATCTTTTCCATTTTCACTTCATGTTCTTCATGAACCAGATTATTTTATCTTGCATACCAACTTTGTCTCGAATTGAGTTTTACAAAAGTTAGGACCACATGAATTAGTTAGTTTTGTCACATTAAAATTTAGACACGACAATTTCCGCAAGCGAAACTAATTTTTTTTTTTTTTGGAACTATTTAAGGATGATTGACTGATCAAGAAACTAAGCCCCTGTTTGGCACCCATTCTCATTCTCATTCTCATTCTCTTTCTTCATTTCAACCACACATTTTTCAAATAAAATACCATTACACACAAATCTAAAACTTTTCATCACTTTCCATCACACATTCTCCTATCAATCACTATTCCAAAAATTTTCAACCCATTAAAATGGGTGTCAAACACTCCCTTATAGCACAGACTGTCCACATAGTACAGACAGTAATCCTAATTTAATGATGTTTAATTTTTCTGGTGGATGAATATTATCTTATATGTTCAATGTATATATGTATATCTTGGATGCACGTTAATTTTATAACATATTATGTGCATTCTTTCAAGTTATTATTTAATTTTGAACATATCTGATGTCATATATGCTTGAAATTTTGTTATTAACTTTGTCATTCACATCGAAATTTTGACTTTGATTTTTATCAAGTCGATGATTATGATTTTGTTGCATAATTATTGTTTTGTGATTCAACTTTTCCATGGGCTTAATTAAGACTATCCTTATTTTCCTATTAAGATAAACATTTTGAAATTAAAGTGGGTGGTAGTTATCAAAGTGGCACATTTATTGTTATTTATTCGTTCTTCTTCTTCTTTTTTTTCTTCTATAAAAAAAGGGTAGCATCGCATTTTTGAATTATTGCATACAATATCTTGCTCAAATGTGTTATTATATGTGATGATTTGAAAAATGGCATGAGGTAGTTAATGAGATTGCTTTAGTCTAGAAATCTCATTTTGCCTAAAAGTGTTGGTATTTCAAAAATCGATGTGATTTTGTTAATTAGCTTCATGATATGTTTTAAGAGTATGCAACAACATGTTGTATTGTCAGCCCAAATGTGACTTTATAATGATGCACCTAGGCTTTTACAGTAATAAGGTTTATATGGTTTTGACTTTAATTACGAACTATCTAATTACTAGCCCCTGTTAATTAGATGGATATGTTATCATCCATTGACTGCATGCATTATGTTTGGATGATATTAAATATATTATTTTATGTTTCCACAGTTTTAAATGTCTCATCTCTTTTGAATCAATTGTCTTCTATTGAAACTTTGACTATGAATAATTATGTGAGATGGATAAAAGAGATGTAGAAATATCACTTTGTCTTTTGGGCTTGGATTTTGCAATGGAGAAGCAGCTTTCAAAACCAACAGATAAGCGTACTTCTAAATATGTGGCTGAGTATGAAAAGTGGGAAATGACTAATAGAATTTGTTTGAAAATTATTAAGTGCTCTATATCCGATTCTATTATCGGTGCTATTCCAGACAATGAAAATGCTAAAAATTTTGTGGATGCCATAGGAGAGAGATTTGTTGAGACTAATAAAGTTGAAACTGGAGATTTGATGGAAAACTTGATGAGTTTGAGATATGATGGTACAAGTGGACTTAGGGAGCATGTTATGGAGATGATACATATATCCTCTAAGCTAAAGACTCTTAAAATTCCCATCGCATAGTCCTTTCTGATCTATTATGTTCTAAATAGCCTTCCTAGCAAGTTTAATCACCTAAATGTTGCTTATAATGCTCAGCGAGATAAATGAGATTTGAATGACTTTATTGCTTATGTGCCCAAGAGGAGTATAGGATGCAACGTGAGACCGTCGAAAATGTTCAATTAGCTTTTTAGTCACTACAGAACAAAATGGTCTTCTCATAATCATAAATCTAAGTTTCATAAGGGCAATAAGTCACATCACAATCAGCAGAATATAAATTTTGGAGGTCAGAATTCTAGAGGTCCTAAAGGAAATATGAAGAAAAATTATCAATGCAAGTTCTACAAAAAGAAGGTTATTGGTAAAAAGATTGCTCTAAGTTTAAGGCTTGATTAAAGAAGAAGAAGAGTTCCGTAGGTATCACATTGGTCTTAGGTTGTTTTGAGTCTTTTTTTTGTAGACGTGCCTTTGAATTCTTGATGGATAGACTCGGGAGCTAGTATTCACATTACGAATTCTTTGCAGAGGTTCATAAGCAAACATACGCCAAGTGAGAATGAAGTGAACTTGTGCGTTGGTAATGGAGTTCAAGTAATGGTTGATTTCATAGGAGTAGTGAAGTTGTCTTCGAATTCTGTTATTCTCTTGTTTTGGAGAATACATTTTTTGTACCGACAATGAGACTTAATTTAATTTCTATATCGAAACTTAATACTTCTGAATTTTCCTTTAATTTTAGTTGGAAATTGCCTTTTATGTGATGGTTTATACAAATTGTCTTTGGCTCATTTTGGTGAAATCTCATGTGTTACTAATGTGACAAAGAAATGTCTCTAATATGTGAATCACCCTTTATGTTGTGGGATAAGCGGTTAGGGCACACTTCAAGGGAAATGATGGAGAGATTGGTAGAAGTTGAGATACTTCATTTTCTAAACTTCTCTGATTTTGACACTTATGTAAATTGTATAAGAGGAAAGTTGACTAAGTCCACAAGGAAATGTTCAACTAGGAGCGATGGTATTTTGAACATGATACATACCGATATTAGTGGACATTTACATTTCATCATACATGGGAACAAATACTTAATAACTTTCGTTGATGTTTTCTCGCTCCATGAATATGATTGCTTGATTAATGATAAATCTCATACTCTATGGATGTGATTGCTTAATTTTGTTTTATTATTTAATACCAATCAAATGTTCGCCCAAGTGAGAGAATGTCAGAATAATTTAAAAAATGCGGACTTCCCATTTGATTGCAAATTTTATGTTTTATAAAATGAGTTAGATGTATAGCTCATAATAATACTATGATTAAGCCTAATATGTCGAGTGAGCACTTGGACTGTTTTACACCTTAGATACATATGGTTATATCCTATATAATGTGGTAATTTAAGTATGCGAGCCAAAAATATTAAACCCTAATTAGGGTTGGAGTCATTAATGAGACGACTCAATAAGTTTCTATATAAGAGGTTAAGCCCCCATCTCCTCTTTATATGTTTTATTTGTTTGCTCGATTGACGGCTAATACTTTTGTGAGAAGCATGGAGAGGAAGATTTAGATGCTAATATTTGTATTGAAGATGTCTTTTGCAGGTACATCTCTTGAATTATGAATTTAAAGATACAACAATTATCTTATATAGCCATCATTGTCTTAAAACCACGAGTAAGAAATTGAAAGATCATCCATATTCCCTCAATGCTTATAAAGAAAATCCTAGAACGATTAGTACCATAGATCATGATTTGAGCAAATCGGAGATGCCATTGCTCAACTTATATGCTCCACCATCTGACGAAGGTTACATTTCTGCTGCTCAAGAATATCAACGTGTTGTTTTTCAAATGATGAGAATTTTTCTACACAAGTTCTACCAATTTTCTTTTTTGAAATTTATCTATGTAATCTATGATGTTCTTTTTTTTTTTTAATTTTTTTTATTCCTCTGAGTGCACCCAGAAGTACTGCAGATTGTTCTCCCTCTTGGTATCAGATATGAAATATCAAGTTTGAATTTGACTCCAAATATCCAGCAGTTCTTAGCCTTCAAGTTATACTAAAGGGGCTTCCTTTTTTTTTTTTTTTCGATACCTAGGTATCCCAGCTTAGCCAGACTAAATTCTGGACCACCAGCCATCAGCCTCTCAGTAACTGGCGGAGGTAAACCG
>CAIGRT010228321.1:0-46302 GCA_903798405.1 Fraxinus platypoda | reverse complement strand
TACAAAAATACCCCTAAAATTAGGAGTATTGAAAAATTGAGAGCTTTATGCCAATAATTGATAAAAATTATCAATCACGCCAATGTTTAAACTTCTTCTTCGCATGGGTTAATTAGCTTCTTCTCGGCGTGGGTTGGGTTTTCTCTTTCTATAAATGACGAGCTGGATTTGAAAGGTTTTACGTTGTTTCAGAGTATTAATCTAATTGATTGTTTTTTTAGAGTTGTGGGGGCTAATGTCCGCTTTATTTTTAAAGATAGACCTCACTCACTACCACAAAATTTAGTAAGTTCAAACGAGCACACTTTACATTTAAAACAATAGTAAGATGAACGATTTGAACTCGTAGTTACTGTGTATAAGCTTCAACGTGCTATTACAAGAAAGTAAGTAATTTTAGGGCTCGTCCACTAAAAAATTAAAGAGGGCATAGATTGAAATTGAAGTTGAGATCGAGTTACCACTAAAGGAAGGATTCGAGTCTGGGCTTTGGCGATCTTAGGTCCAAGTACTTTTTTATTGCCAAATCAATATCATTAGTGAAATATAACTTCTTTCCCCAATTTTCTATTAACACACTCTGTCTTTGGTCATGATTTCATTTCTTTCCACAAAATCATTAGGAATGTCAAAAAAAAAAAACAATTATATTTTGTATTTCTCATGAACAAATTGACAAAGTATTCGACCATCATTTCAATGCACAATCTGGACAAAAATAAAACATTAAGATTACCTAAAGTGATGCCGGAAGAATAAAAATTTAATTTTTTTTATTAACACGTGTCTGCTGTCAATTTTTTTCTATGGCTGCTGAACTCCGCGACAAACCTTATCCAAACCCCGATGACCTATCTGCTACACTCAGCACCACATACACCACCAGATTTTTGACTAATCTCTCACGTTACTAATCACAGATTTTAGTAATCCAATAGCAAATTTAATTACATCGTGTAACGATTAGATCAAAAGAAATTCAATTCCACATTGCATATATTTAAAAAAATTAAATTAATCAGAAATATTTTCAAATTTACACCCGTGAGGTTTAATCGAACAAATTATATACATTTCGCCCCTACACTAAATTCTATTAAAGATTTGGCTCAAAAGTCCGAAACCCCTTCAAGCATACACTTCAGTCCTTGGAGATTTGCATAAGCTCGAACCACTGTGTACGCCGAACAAAAGGTTAGTCAATTTCATGCAGCAACCTATGGAACCAACAAATTGATTTGTTGAAAACTTACTTGTCTCAAAAGATCGGCAAGCGTCCTTGGGAGTGCTTCAATGTTCTTCAGTACAACATAAAACGGGAATGGGAACGAATCAAGATATTTTGAGAACTTAATATTTCCCTTCGAAAACTCTTCATGCGAAAACGATACTTCCTGAAAGAGGAGGAGATCAAGTTAAAATTTGTTGGATTTGTCTAATTCAAGTAGAGTATCGAGAATGAAAGTAAATACCTTGAGGTCCATAATTGGCTCGTGTGGACTATCGATCAAAATGAATGCAACCATACGCTTTTTACTCAAGATATCTCTCACGCATCGTTTCACATGTTCCTATAAAAAGATATTGGAAGGATCGTATCAAAGATGCATGCGCGCAGATAAACCTGAATCAGAGACAAACATAACAGACAGGTACCTTCTGATGGAAACGACCATCAGATATGATCAGAACAAGCTGCTGTAGAGGATTATATCCAGATGGTAGTCGTGCATTCATTACTGCAGTATCCAGCATATTGTTCAAGTATTTCAATAAATCAACCATTGGGTCATCTACAATAGTATTCTCTTGTTTAAATGTCAAACTCGAGATCATCTGCTCCCCAGTAGAAAAACATCAAAGAAACTGAAGTTAAGACAACGAAGCGCAAATATACCAGCAACAAATGCATGCATACACCGCCAGTGAGAGAACAATAGAGTCAATATTTTGAAGTTTTGAGCAGAACAAAAATGAGAGCAAGAAGATAAACCAACCTTAATTCCAGCCTCACCAGTGAAAGGCTGATCAAAATCATGGAGTAATCTAATGTTACCCTTCTGCCCAAAACTCGCAACAGCCAAATTTCCCACTTCCAGTTGAGACATTGCTCGACAGACTGTCACTAAAGCTTCGATAGCAACACCTCCACAACAGCTTTCTGACATGCTGCGGGAATCATCTACAGCAATAACAACTTGATAATCACGTTTATTTGGCCGTGTCCGCCTTAGCCATATCTTGTCTTTCCGATAATGACTTGCAATATATGGAATCACCTGAAAAATGAAAAATTGCATAATTACTTATCCATGCAACCAGGCAAGTGTCATCTTAAAATTAAGATTATACTGTTGCATACTTTCTTCATGTTAATCCTTTTGCCAGTTTTGTAATCTCCTTGCAGCTTGCTCGCTAAAGTGGGTTCCATTACCAGACGCAACTGTTCAGCAAGCTCTTGAGACAAACTTGATGTTAGCAATTCGTATCTTCTCCAAAGAACAGCTGCATCATCTCTCATGTTAGCAGACATCTCAAAGCCACGGGCTTTACCCAGTTCATTATCCTTCACTGAAAGCTTGCTTAGTTGATTTATCTCTTCAGTCATGTATGACCTCCTTACAGACACTGTACTTTCAGATGAGTTATTTATCTCATGATCATCGTTGACTTCTATGGATTCTCCAAGGGGATTGTCAGATTCTGACATCTCCAATTGGTTTTTTACAGAATTCTCAAGATTCAAAGCTGCCGTTCTGACAGGGCGTGTATCAGAAGGCTGCATTTCGATTTCCATTTCGGTAGTGGGGTCTTTTAAGTCTGCATTTCCAATATCCCTTTCTAGATCACTTCTATTCATATCTTTATCAATCTGGTCAGCTGTTGCAGGGCCAAGCGCTTGAGATGTACCCTTCTCAAACTCAGCGGTATATCCATATTCATCTGCTGTCTCATCCACCAAATCCTCTGGACCGTCCTTCTGGTCCTCTAAGTCAACCGAGACTTTAACTCTCTCTTTCCATCCATCAAGTGCATCCCCAACATTACGAAAAGGGTTCGGCTGATTTCTCTGAAGCGACTCAAAAGGCGGCATTTTAGATTGAGATTGATCGTGGCTCAGTTTTTTGCCTTCCATAGAGTCAACCCTCATTTCGATCTCAGAGGCACTAGGAAAGCCACCCATTGAAGCAAGATCATTTTCAACTTCACTGAAGTTAGACCATTTTGCATCTGTTGCAACTTCTCCCTGATCTATTGCATCAGAGTCTTCTTTAGGTTCTGGTGCAGACTGAGCATTTGGAACATTGTCCCTAACAAAATCAGAAGTCGTCGATTGCAGCGCGTCTTGCTTAGGGGTTTCGAAGTCCATCTCATTGTTACTTTCTTGGGCATTAACTTTTTCAGCAGTCTCTCCCAACTGCTCATATTCTGCCTCATCCAAGTTTTCATCCATTAAATCATCTTTCTCCTCATTATTATTAGGGTCAGAACCTTCGTAATCGTCAGGTTCACCGTCTTCCATGGCTTCAGTTACATCCATGTCTTCCCCATGTATATCTTCTTCAGGCCCTGGATTTTGATCGTCAAGATTCAGCCCCGTAGGATCTAAAAATGCGTCATCTTTGTCCACATGCATATCTTCTACATCATCAGGACCCTCTTCTTTTCCATTTGCATCAATCTTCTCACTAGATTCGTTAGGATTAAGATCTCCAGCATCATCGTCACCATCACCAGGAGAATCTTCCCTGGCTCGAAGTTGTTTATCATTAGAAGCCGTGTCTTTCACGGAAGGCCCAGTTTCGTACTTCTCATTCAAGTTATTTGGATTTTCATCATCACCTGGGTCCCCAGTTTTCTCGTCGACTATCTCGCTATCCAAACCAGTTTCCCCCATAGCAGAGTCCAGTTGCTCATCCTCAGTGTCTTCATTTTCATCATCTCCAGAGTCCTCGCTAACACTAAATGCACTGGCACTGAAGTCCTGCTCCATCTCTATTCCTTTTTCATTTTTACTTGGAACATCACTCAAATCATTCTTATCTTCATTTGGCTGCAGAAGCTTAATATAGAAAATATAATCACATGCCCAATTTTTTGTAACACTTGAAAGACTAAATTTAAATAAATACATGCATCATCTCTCTCATAGCTTAAGCTTATAGATAATGTTCAACATGATATTGGAGCAAACATCATCAAGTCACGCCGCCACCCCTCAATGAAAATTGTGCACGTCAGACCTCTGGTAATCAAATGGATATGGCCAAGCCCGTGAGGAGGCAGGTTAATTTAAATAAGTTTGTTCTCTCTCGCTTTTAGATGAGATTGTTCAACAACACACGTAAATTTTCGTTATAGATGATTAGACATAGATTAATACTCTGAACATCTGATTCTGTACCTTTTCAGATGCGCCAAGGAGCTGATCTTCGTCAGTAATCTGATCGCTGACATCATTCAGTCCTTCACCCTCACCCATGCCAGTTCCATGTGCATCTTGAGTTGTATCATCCGTGTCACTATTCGATTGATCTTCAAAAGTGCCAAATCCTTTGGAAAATAATGTAGCAAACACGTTTGCAAGAACATAAGTTATTGTGGATACCTGCGTACAACATAACATATTAGAGACTCAGATATAGCAGTTTAGAAATGAAACACTTAAAATTAGAAAACACAGAACATGAATTATTGAAATTGAGAAAATTGTAAACACGATCGCAGTTATTCGTGATTTTTTCTCTTCTATCAGTGCTGACCGAAGCTTATTTCATACGGTCTTCTGTTAGTGGTTGAAATAGGGAAAAAACGTAAATTCAGCTGCATAGAGCTAATACAAATTTGATTGAGCGTCCCCAAAAAGAAAAATAGAATAGTAAAAGTTAAATAATGCAAAATTATTACGTGGTTTGAAGTTAAAAGATTATGACAAACACTTACCATCCCATGCATGGTTAGAAAATCCTGCAGAAGATTATCACCAAAAGCCATTATCACATTCAATAAGATATGCAATTGTCTTAAATGTTCACCAACAGACGGACAGAGACTTGGATTCCTCTCTCCATAGTAGTTCAAAAGTCGTCTCTGAGAAACAAATATCAGTTGGTAAACAACAATTAAAAAAAATCATACAATGAAAAATCTGGAAGGAAATTTGCATCGATGGAACTTACAGCAAATTGAATTGTTTTCACTACATCTTCACATATATTGACCAACTGCAGGTTCTCCATCTCTCTTTCAAATCGAATTTTCCACTCATTCATATTCTTTAATGAATCTGCAGAAACAGCATGGTCATACTTCAGTGACCCAACTCTCTGAAGCGCATCACCGATATGCTTATATGTTCCTTTGAGGGCATTGCTGAAGCAAGATTCAACTTCAATCACATTCCCTTCATGACGATTGGGATCCCCATCCATATTATTAGACAGATTTCTTGCACGTAAAGAAGCATAAAACTCTTCGGCAGTAATGTTAGCCTGAAAAATGTTAAAGAATGCTCAAACTGGAGATACTTTACAAATATTTTTCTTCACAATACACCTATGGCATAACCTTTAGAAATGCTTCAATAGCTCAAAAAGTTAAAACAACGATGTTAACTGATGATATCTGAGGACGACATTCGATTGAATAAAATTTGTACATACCTTCTCAAATAATTCTCTAAAATGCCCAAGCAGGATTTCTGGGACTAATCTGATCCCATCTTGCTTCTGGAAAGCAGAGAGATTTTCCTCAAATTTCTGAATCAACTGGAAGTTGTAATTTACCAGCTGCTCCATTTCTTCTGTAATGCCATAAGGATTCAATACAGCTCCTACCGCAGTTATATCTCTATTATCACCAAGAAGATAGTCATCCAGCAAATCCTATTAAGAAATTTCCATATAAGTAAGACAAAGTTGTTTTCAACCATTCAGAACAGCAGCACAGTGAATGAGAATAAAATACCTTAGATTTCCGAAAGTCTGGAAAGAACTTCCGAATGAACATATGGATATTTTGTACTTCATCTTGGACAATTAGACAATTTTTCAAGTGATTGTCTTCAACCATTTGTAGCAACAAATGTTCATCATACAGCATGGTGTAAAAACCATCAAAAAGTTGCTGCAGTAAAAGTAGAAATGTGAGGTTCACTATGGTGAACAAAGAGCAGGAAGGTTCTTATTCACTTCACCAGGTCAAAAGCCTAACCTTCTGTTGCCACATGCATTTGAAAGTGGCATGTTGGTTTTGGGTAAAACAGAAATCACTACTAGTACCACTAGCAGAAGAAATGGAGCCTGAGAACAAGTTTGATAAAGGCCATGTGCATTCCTTCAAACACTTGAGTTGATTGGAAAAACCATAAGCAAGCGCCCGTTGTTCTTGTTGAATTTCTACTAGATGGTCAATGTAAGAACCTGACCGTTTAATCTATACAAAAAGAAAGAGAACGAAAAGTCATATTTATCCATCTGAACATAAGCACACTAATAGGTTAATACCTCACAATATAAATATCGCCAAAAAGCTTAAAAATGCAACAGACTTAACAACTAATCCCCGGATGCACATTCGAAGAAATACATGCCAATTCATCCAGCAATTAAAATTTCTCCCAACACTACGAATTTAAAGAACACCAAAGAAAAAATTGATATTGTACCTAGAAAATGCAGGTCATCAAACAGCCCCCCCCCCCCCCCCCCCCNNNNCCCCCCACCCCACCAAAAAAAAAAAAAAGAACCCCCTCAAAATAATAATAATAATTTAGCCATCACAAGGTATACAGACTGGCAAACAAAACTACCTTAAAAAATCTCATATGACCTCTACATTAGGCCGCAGAGGATATTTTCTACTTGTTCACAACTAAATCCATTAAATTACGTACTGTGCAGTACCTGTTCAAGAGTAAAATCCTTGTGAAAATTCAGGCATATTTGCTGCAGAGCTTGCATAGATGCAATGCTCTTGAAATAGTACTGATTTGCTGTTTTCCATATGATATCTAATTGCTGATGGGATGAGCTCTTAGAATGGCTGGAAGTGGCAATGTTGGCATCCCCAGAAGACTGATTACCATGAGTTAGCAGCAAATGCTTTACATCATAGGATGGCTGGAGGAGGCAAGGCCGTGATTGGTTGAACTGATCCTATGTGATGGAAGATATCAGCATAAACCAATATAAACTAGAAAATCTTACAGGAAAAATGAAGGTAAACAAAAGTACCAGTAGATTCCAAACTGCAATGTGGGATAAGTTTCATACAAAGATATAGGAAAATAAGCAACTTAAGACTCAAAACATGATACAGAGATACAGAGTAGTAGTACCTCCTTGATTGTTCTATGCTTAAGCAAGCCACAACTATCAAAGAGCTTTAGAAGATCCGAGAAAGCTCTCCTCTTCCTCAAATTTTTACTTTTGTCTTCCCAAAGTTCAACACAATCAATTATCATTCTACATATTTTCTCTATTGTTCCTTCTTCCGAGTATAAATAGCAAGATTGGGAAGGTACATCCTTGAAGACATTCCCAACCTCTGCATAGTTTGAAAGCCATTTATGTGAGAATTGTCATTTGTCAACAAACATATGAAAATGCTAAATGTATTAAGACAATACAAAGGATTAACAGTTTACCTTCCATATCCTTCAATGAAATATCTGGGAAGCCAACCTCACTTGTCCTACCGAAGTGAAAGTTTTGTAAAACAACTACTACATTCTTCCACCATTCCGTCCATAAAGAGCTGCAATAAAGGCAAAACTTGAGAACAGTTTTGTGCCAAACACAAAACTAGCATGGGCAAACATATGAGAAAAGAAAGCAACCTGTCCTTATCAGTGGATTGAACCTGATAACAGACGGTATCAAGGAGATTCCTACTCTTCTCATAGGGATCAATTAGGAGGTTTAGGCCTTGAATATATTGGGTGTTAATGCCTCTTCGTGAGGCCTCTTGAACAACGAAATGCATTAAAGGTTGTTGCAATATTTCCTGTGCCAAAAAAATAGATAGATGATAATATTATGCAATTTGTATAAATGAACATTCAATCGCAAGAAATCATGCAGGTCAACTATCAATAGCAGACACAAAAGCTGTTTTATAGAGGGCAGTAAACTTGGCCTCAGAAATTATTGTCAGGGTGTTTTCAAAAGCTTTACATATAATGGACCCTCCATTATAGTATTCAATATAATGGACCCTCAGTTATATGATTCATATGTCGACTGATGAATGTTTAGGTCATAGATTGGGATACATATAAGACAAACTTTATACATGATTTACAGACAATGTTATGCTGAAAATAGACGTGAGCAATCAGCATTTTGGATTGAAGCACAAATTCTTGAATGCTTTCAAGTCATAAGAAGAATTAATTTCACAAAAGAGGATTCAACTACTGGCAACTAACTATAAATTTAAATGATGGTACTCAAAAGTGTATTTCAAGATCTAATTATACTTCTTTCAGAAAATATGAAACTATCCTGTAAACTGCAGCAGGCCATGTCCAATTTGATTAGGAAGAAGTTATTGACTTACAGTATACTTTTGTATGATCTTTTTCAGCTTCTGCCTGGTTCTTTTAGAGGTTTCTGCATTCCAGTGGATCTCAACACGATCCCAGCAGCACAATTTAAGGACTTCTTTCAACTCAGTCTCAATATTTATTCTACTAGCTTCGATGTGCTCCAAAATTCTGAAAACACCAGAAACATTAACTTTCGATATAACCCCAAAAAAAGTCAAGCGACCTAATAAGATGTATATAAATTTCAAAATTGTTGGCAACAGAGAACTTACAGTGGCAAGAATTGCACATAGAAGCCAAATGTGTTGTAGAGAACTTTCACATTCTCTTCATAGCGAGGGCTGCATAATTTAATGCAAATTAGCACCTCAACTTTACGAAATTATTGGTGGAACAGTTTAATACAATACAAAACGACTAAAGGCATGCTTTCAGTTTTATCCGAAGAAGAATTAACTGCTTTTCCAGTATCTAATATAGCTTTTTAGCCAAAGCAAAACATATTCTGCTTTACCTTGAATAAGACCCCCGGCTCAAACCGTTACTAATTTGTCCATGGAAAGCATGGAGTAATTGAAGGCGCTTTCTAAATTCACCAATGCTGGACATCTGAACAAACTCTTCCAAGCTGCATGTTCATTTGTCGTTAGACGTTAGTGACAGTAAGTTGATTAGAACTCTTTACTAACCACGCTGAATTTCAGTGGAGAAAAGTTAATACATGCCTTTGAATTGTAGATTGGTTGTATTCATCAATATCAGCTGCATGTCTATGTTGAAGAACAGAATATAAGGGAAACCATAACTGCATGAAATTAAAAATGTTAAGAACTCGTATGACAGGAGCATATCACACAAGAAACAACTGATTACATTTACAAATCCTGAAGATCGAAAATTTAACAAGCAATTGATTGCATAAACTAAATCTTAAAATTTGAAATTAAAAGGGTCCATCGAGAAACACACAATCCAGTTCTATCTTTGGTTGTGCACTACAGATAATGTATTGCATTACTATAGAGATGTGAAAGTTTTATTACTTTTAAGCACTACGAATAATGTATAGCACCCAGTCCTCTCTTCAGGAGACATTTTAATTGTGTATTTATATTTAAGATTACAGATGTGCATGAGATATACGGTATTGATGCAACTAAAACAAGGACCCTCCAACAAAGAATACACTTTATAGATGAAACCCCAGAAAACTTTACAACGGTCAAATAGAATTCATATTACTATAACCATTGTGAATGTATCTTTGTATCATTTTGAGATACCCCATAGGCTTCCTATCTATGTTGGCTGTATTAATACGTCAGTTTGACAACATTAGGTGTCTTCGACTAGGTTTTATGTTCTACCAGGAAAATAAAATGTGAGGAAAAGACCAACGTTACCTTCGCAGCATTCATCTCAAATTGTAACTGAAGTTCATCCAGCAAAGCAGGCCAAGATTCGAACTCCAACTTATGCCATGAGGACGCCAGCATGAGAATTGGGTCCAATTCATCTAAAGTAAAATATTTAAGGGAGGATAAGAAACAGATTTATTTGTATTCCATCACAGACAACCATATGCAGCAAAAGGTTAATTGCTTACCAGAGAGAGGGAATTTTGCAACAGTTTCTTGTAAAATTTGTACCCTGTTAAGAAGGAACTGCAACCCCGAGAGAGCCTTCAACAAAAAACAAGATGAGTTAGGTATTTAGGTATTGCAACAAGCATATCCTGCTATGAACCATAATATATCGTATCAGCACAAGCAGATAGCTAAATTCAAGGATACCAAGATCCCTTGGCAACTAATGATTTTAGTTTTTTTTTTTGATAGGTAATCACGTAAATTTTATAAATAAAAAATAAAAGATAATACACAAGGAGTGCATTATCAAGTTAAACAAGATAGAAACGATAAAAAATTCGGCAACCCTTCTATCGGACTAACGGTTGCAACCTTAAACCAACTATACAAAGTCAAGGAAAACAATTCTCTAAATTATTCTGTCAAAGTCAAGTAAAACAATTCTCTATCTTTTAGTTTTCAGATTATATATTGAAATTGACAAGGTGTAAACCAGGGAAGGAAGACAGTAAGGTGGAGGTAAGACAAATTATAATTTCACCTAGTTTTGACTCAAAAGTCCAACAGCAAGAGTATCTCAACAAACAAAGAAGACATAGAAGAACATAAATTGGGTGAAGACCCTGATATGTTATATTTTTGGTATCACAGAAAAAGCAATATGATGTACATCACATTATTTGCTCGTTTTAGTTCCACCCATAAAATGCTTTTAACAGGTAACTAAATCTCAAAAACCTTTTGCCGGTAGTAGACAATCTACCTTGGCGAGAGGAGTGCTCAATGGTAGAGCCAATATCATTTCAATTACATCCAAGATTTTCTGAAGAGCAGGATGATCGTCCCATTCGTTCAAAAGCACGAGAATCCGGCGTTTAAGAATAGTAACAGGCTCCACCAATTTAACCATCACTGATGAATTTGGATCCTAAATGAGAATCAAAGAGAAAAGTAGTAAATAAGGGATCAGTTTCAATTGTAAACAAGACAATGTAAAGAAGACACGGGCATTTTACAAAAGACAAACCTTATAAAAATTGTACGTGTGAGCTGATTTTTTAGACAAATTAAACTTGTGATCATGCTCCATACAGAGGCGGAGTAAGTGTTCTGGCGTAACCTTAGCATCGAAACTAGAGGAGAATAAACCTTCTAAATCTGAAAATTGAAAGGAATGAGAAATTTTACCTACATAAAAAAAAAAAAAAAAATTTATATATATATATATATATGAAACGCACCTTTAATCATTTGAACTCCCAAAGTATACGAGCCAAGGAAGGAAGATAATCTGTCTGAATCAGACACGTTATTTCCAGGCTGAACAGGAAAGCAATGATAGTTATTTCTTAAATGAAAGCTCAGATTGGTGACCGAAATATATTAAGAAATTGCAAGTTAAACGAGTCCAATACAGAATTAACTAATGTAAAATCTATCTTCAATAAGTTTATTGTACGGCAGATATACAATTGTGGTGCCTTTAGGCAACACTATGAGCACATCCATGCTCAAAGAAGATGAATTCAATATGTTCATTAAGCTTAAGAGAAATGACGACGTACATGTTTCAAAAAACTTATAAATCACTTTGCTCCGGAACGGCAAGATACTTGTGAGGGTCCCAACAACAAGATGCATAACAGAAACTCTTCACTTTTCCAGCATTATTTAATGGGTAAAGAACACCATGATTTTTAGCTAATTCACACACATCACACTGAGATTAGAACAATCTAAGTAGAAACAAAATTTGATGTCCTAATCTTTTTATGAATTAACCAGTATTCTTCGATAGATCCCTCATTCCCCTATTTGATAAGCTCGACTTGTTCCTACTTAATATCTCAGCAAAAGTTAATTATGGGAGTATGCCACAAATATTGATCACATACAATTTTATTTTAAAAATAATAACAAGCTCCTTGTGAAGTTTAGCACTATCTTATAGACGAAAAGGTCTTTCACAGGCATCAAGATAAATTTCCATTAGAGAATGTTAGTGTGTGCTGATGTGTGTTTAAATTGATATTGAAAGATCAGCTATACAGCAGGTAAGAGCTTTATCTAGCCTTTGTTCGACCCCCATTTTCTAAAACTCATTTTCAACCACACATCCTCCTAATAAAATAATTTTGCACGTGGACCCATAACCTTTCCCACTTTTTAACCACGCATTCTACACAACCAAAAAAAAAAAAAAAAAATTCACAAAATCTATTCTAGAAAAAATCTCTGCCAAACAGGGGCCTAGTAAGCTATTAAAAACTTATGCTTGAATCGTGTAAGGCGAATTTGAAGTGAACTTACATTTCGAACAAGGTCCAGTGAACCAAATAACTGATAGTGAAACTGGACCAAGTCATTCAAATTGAATTCCATTGTGGAATCCCAATCGTCCTCCAAATTTTCATGTTCCTCGTCAGCTTTGGTCTACAAACACAGTTACAGACGCTGTCACACACTATATTGATATACACACATAATACACGTGCACGTAAAGATGTGTAAGTGTGGATATATGTCTTAACACATATACGTACACATTTCCACGACCACACAGAGCATGAGACCAGGCAATGTTACCTTTTCAACATGTTCTTCGGAGAGCATTTCTTGCCATTCTGAGAAGCTGTCATTTGGAAGCAAACTTGCTAGGTTTGATACATCAATTTCAATAATGCTCTCTATCTTAAATGCACGTGTCTTGAACTTGAACTGTTGAGATTGGTTATCTTCTCTAGTTTTCACTTTGAGTTTCATGTGCATCCACTCTCTAGCAAACTTATCAAAGATCTCATCCAAAAGCTGACAAAGTTTATAGTACAATGTTATTTTAAGATGCTGTTGTGAGATAATGGCCTGAGAATGGTAAAAGTTCATTTATTAAGTCCTCACCTTGAAGGTAGCATCATCCAGAAAACGTGTGTCGGCAACAGAATGTTTGATTTGAGCTAGAACATTCTGATACATGGAAATTCTAAGTTGCAAGGTCGAGACCTAATGTAATTAAAGCAGTAGAAGAAAAATTACAAATGCAATCCACAACATGCCAAGGAAGACCTAGTTGCATACCAGGCTTGAAAACAAAGGAAAGTCATTGTAATCAGAATTACTAACCGTTCTATAGTTAATGGAATCTCTTGTGAAACCAATTATTTTCTCTAGCAAATTCAAATTTACAGCACCAATGCTTGTTGGCAATTCAATATCACTGGATAACAGTTTGCCCTGCTTATTGTCAACATTGACAGAAACAGTTCTCGCTGCACAGCCTCGAGGGAATCTCATAAAAGAATAAATTGTGCTCTGCCAATAAGCTTCAAGTGTCAAGTGCAAACAGCTAAGGGAAAACAAAATAAAAAGTAGGAAAGTCGATCACTTATTTACCAGAACCAACTCCATATCTTGCTCTCCAATCTTTTCAAGATACTTTTTGTACAATAAACTAGAAAGCATCAGTGATAATCCAAATTTCATTTCGTATATTGCAACTTGAACAGGTTGAACTACATCAACATATGAAGAGTACACATTCGACAAGCGCTCAATAAAGCACGAAGCTGTCTCCTGAGATACAAGGACATTAAAGAAGTAAGAAACCTCGAGAGAGGGAATTATACACATTGCACACTACTGCATATAAAGACAAAACAATTTACTGATCTAAATGATGGCAAACAAATTATACCTGCCAATTTTTTAATTGGTTGGTAACCTCTTCTATATGCATGCTTTCGACATTCATGATCCAAACAACCAAACTTGAAACCAACTCACGGAAATCATCACACTCAAGCTTCAACTCCCGGTATTTTTTTTTATCAGAGCGGAATGAAATCTGACATAAGAGCAAACAAAATTAGATGGGTGCAAGTATCTCCTTTTTGCATAAAGAAAATAATATATATTAAAAAAATGATTTTTACTGCAAACAGATTTGGTAAACTGAATGGACAAAGAAACATGAAAACAGTGTATCCACATGTGGCATGAGAGTAATTGTCTACGTGAATACTATTTTACAAGTAGTTGATGTCATTAACTAATAGCAAACAGCTTCTTTTTTCTTCTTTTTTTTTTAAAATTATAAACAGTGCCCATGGAAGTGGATAAAAAAAAATCTCAAAAACAATGGCATTACAAAACCATCAGGAAAATAAATACTTATCCTGAAGTTTTTAAATATCCACATCCAGAATCTCATTTCCAATAATTGTCTCGAGGAATGAAAACAGATTCTAAAAGGAGTAGAATTTAAACTATTATCCTCTCTCTTTAAACAAGCATTTCCTTATGGGAGTAACAATGTCAGGAGTATCAATGAATTTTAGACCAAGTGTCAGACAGGTAAAATGACTAAAGGACTTCAATTAACTTATGTCCCAGAATTTGTCTATCAAATCTTTATCAACCTACAAAGATCATACATTGATTAAACAAGTGCCATTCCCCCAGCTCTCAACAAGGAAAATAACCGAACCGCTGACATTGGGGAGGAGTGTGTGGAGAACAAAGAGCATCGACCCAAAATCACAAATCCAAATAATATTAAAATGCTCAAAAATATTAGCTACAGGTATGACCTAAGTGATCGGCCGTTCGTAGATTCCAACAACATGGCCACATCAAGAATAATTTCAAGAAAAAAAAAAGAGATTCAGTATAACACACTGAAAAGAAGCTCATGAACCTTTCTTCGCAGCCTTCTCTGCTCAGCATTGAGATTCTCCAACAACGTCACTTTGTGACTATTAACATCTTTCTCAGTACTTCCCGCTAAATGGACACACTCTTCCCTTACCTGTAAAGATGCAGTATTAATACAAATCTGAGTAGAAACAACAATATGAGCTATGAATTAACCCGACACTAGACTAACAAGCCCAATGACCCAAGGATTCGTACTTCATAATGCTTGCAAGGAAAATGCAAACCTCCTTTTAAGTTTTGTTATGCAACCAGCAATTCACAAGCTAGTGCTTGCCCCTAGATATTTTCATTTTTGGGGGTATCTAGGCAACAATTTACTAGTATATTGTTCTCGTTATATTAGACAAATACATCCCCACAACATTATAAATGATAAAAAAATATTCAACAGAATCAATCTTTAGCTCATAAGATAAATTTATACTTTCAAAACTGGTTCCCAAAATCAAAACAAATAACCAATGATTTCAAAAATTGATTATAAAATAGGCCAAAATACATAAAGTACCAATAAAGCACAAGGAAAACATTCCTACACATGTATATATATAAAGAGGAGAGACCTTTGTTCACATTCGTTTTAACTGATAATGTGCATGTAGGTGACATGATATATGAAACGCTAGAACAAATTGAGGTTTTAGCATGAACATTTTGAGAAGCAGACAGCATCAAATGCAGTGATCACACAGATAGAATGAAACTATTCTGTGCATCATCAGTAGATAATCAAGAAAGGCCATGCCCTTAACCATACAGAGATTGGCAAATGGATTTTCCTAATCTCTCTAAATAGGAGAGAGGCAATAGCGGATTTTTCACCTTCACTTTTTTAAGATTTAACAAACTACTTCAGCATATACAAACACAAACCAGCTACGGATAGACAGAGTCTCAATCTCACGATATCAGCACTTCAAATACAGATGTACTTAAACGTGTGTAAGCATAACAAATAGAAAGAAAACAAGTGGTTGACACGCATGAACGTGCATGATAAGTGTATGTTGATTTAAAAATACACCTGAATTTCTATCTCAAGAGAAGTAATCTTTTCCATCAATTGAGAATACTTAATTGAGTATTTTACAGTCGGGTCCAGATCATCGCAGCAGGTCAAAAGATTATAACGTAAACCTCCAATTTGTAACCAAGCACATCCTAGTCTTCGTACAATGTCTACAGGTACAGGGCAAATGTGAAGAAATAATAAAAGTGGGAATTAAATCAAAAATTGGAAAACCTCCAAGAACTAGTACTTCGTATATATGCACTCACCAGTAGATGAGCATACAGGATAAAGTTCACCAAGCAATGGCTCAATAAATGTATCGATCAAGGAAGTGAATATGGGGTGGTTTGACGACGCAAGAAGGGAAACCAGGGCCTTTATAGTTTCCTGCTGTGACATGAAAGTAAGCATCAAAACAGTGAAATAAACAATAGAAACAGAAAAATGCTATCCAAGTCAATTGTGATTCGAGAAACTGGATAATTTACAGCAAGTGAATAGATCAAATGCTCTTTTTATAATGATAAAACACACGACCTCTAGTTCCCATTTAGAGTTTAGCAACTAAAGCAAATAATTATCACAGTCTTTTCTTTTTTGTCTGAAACCAAACATCACATTCTTTCTCACTTCAAATGAAAAACAGCAATTAGGTTGGAGCGAGGAAAGATATGTACCGTATTCTTTATTTCCTTGATAGACTGGAAAGCAGACTTGATTTTAGCAAATTTGGCATCCTCGAAAGATTTTTTGTGCGCAAAAACAATCTACAATTACGAGTAGAGAGAACAGAAGATTAGAAGTGCCAAATTCATGATAAATTCATGATTTGGCCATATAAAGATGCATATTACTTGTCAAAGAAGGGGAAAAACCTGCTGGAAGAGAGATTGTGCAGCAGAAAGAAGTAAAGCGTGTGCATGATTCATATTTTCACAACTTTGCCAGAGACTACGGGAAGCAACTCTAAGCTTGAAGCTGTGGAGTGGATAATCTCTGATAGAGAATTTATTTGCCCTGAGATTTATAAATCAATAAAAATCTAGATTATCTCCATAAATATATGAACAAGTAACACAGCACTATCTTCAATGCGGATGAGCATAACACTAAATGATGTGGCATCTCCTATTTGCAAACCAGGGTTTAAGATTATAATGATTTGGACATGGCTACACCTATGGGGGAAGGCAAGGTTCAGCAATGGGCTTTGTGTAAAGACGAAAATAAATGATAAAGAATTCTCGAGACACAGTTAGCCAGGCGTCCAACTGCTTTCCACCTTGGCACTGCCTTCACCACTGACTCTATCCTCCACCAACAGTGGTTCTTCCTCATCATAAGCATTTTACTCTCCAAAGTCTGATCAAGATTTCTGCATACTTATAATATTATTTGGCTGATATACTTTGATGGATGCCGGTATTTACTGTTACCTAATTTAGCTTGAATTTAACTGGGAAAAGTTTAGAATTCCCCCTTTTAGGGTCTCAAGTTGGCTTGACTATGCTAATTATGCTGTAATTTTGTTGTCTTTGTGCAATTTGCTATTTATGATAAAGTAGTTAGCTTTTCGTTGTGGGAAATAATTGATCACTTTTGATAGCTCCTGGCACACTTTTCGGAGTCGTGTTCATTGCACATGACAAAACATATGAACTTGATCCAAAAGTTATAAGCACGAGAGACCAATTCAACCCAAAAGGTGGATACCATTTTCCATGTAATAAATCTATACTGGTAACTGAAAAATTTTCGGTTTTTACAAAAAAATAAAAATAAAATAAATAAATAAAGAAAAGAAAAGAAAAGAGAACAAAAATTCTGAAGGGTTTAACTGATGACTGTCATATAATCATACAAAACTAGAACATCAAGAAAAATAATCACGAGAGAACTTGAATAATCAAAAGAGATAAATGTAAATAAAATCTTACAACATCTGGTTGATTGTTGCCATTTTCAAAGGCAGAAAAACCTTGTGGGGCAGCAGAATACAGTGGTCATCATGCCCAGAGAGGTTCTGCGTGACCAGTAGATAAAAGTCAAAACAATGAGCCTAACAAGAACAAACCAAAAATTTGTCTAGTGGTAAATCAACATTAGTCTGACCAATACCTCTGCTAGAGGAGGGCAGTGTTCCCACAGTGTTGTATGCCACCTAAACCACATCTCAATAATGAAACTGGATATTTTTTCATTCACTGCAGTATACAAGAAGACACTCATTAAAAAGATGCCAGTAAAAAATGATGTGACTAGATATATAGAGAAACACGAACCTGCATGACCTGATTCCCAAGCATACAGGGTCCACAAAATCTTTTGATGAGATAAAAGGTCAGTTGGAGGCCTTGATGAGAAATTCAATGAGAAGTTCAAAGTTGATTCAAGAAGACCAGACAGATTAGATAAAACCTGTTATATTAAAAAAATGTCTGTCACAGACAAGTCTAAAATATACAAAAATGAATTTTCTACGGAAATTTGTTGAAGAATATCTTTCTGTATCAACCAGAAAATCAGTCAATAAGAAAAGAAAAAGATGAAGAAGAAGAAGAAGAAAATTTCAAGTAGCCCTTAATTAAGTTAAGGAAGAAAGGAGAAGTCATACGTGATGTTGTTCTTCAGTGTTAACCAGAGTACTCTTTGTTAGATGCTGGAGTAGCCCCAAGTCAAGGAAAAAACTTATCTCGTCTGTTATAGGTAGTGTTTCTAGCCAGCAGTCTACACCAGATCTTCTACATAAAATATCAGGAGAGAAGACGCAACAAACAGATGAAACTGTGTGTGTAGATGCTTGCTTAGCAGTTCCTGCAATGTCTTTCAACTTCTGCTTCTCAAAATCCAATCTTCTCAAAAGCATCTACAAGAATGACATGTATGTAAATGTCGAAGAACTTCATTTCATTAAAAATAAGAATGGAACATCATGAAGCATACCTGATACATTTCTTCCAACTGCTGAGGAACAGTGAAATCCCCATCATCTGCTTTGCCAATAATATATGATGACATCGAAACACCTTCAAAAAAGTAAACATCCGCTCAAATCAAATTGCACATCTAACAAGAAACTAATAAATAGTGCTGATAATGAGATCAATACTGAATCCGAGTTGGAATGCAACACCAAACCAAATCCAAGAATCAAAATATCTACAGATGAAGAAGACCTCTATATAAGTCATCAATCCTATATTTGACGAGATTATGATTTGAAGATCATATTTTTTTAGGAGATCGTGGCCATTGTTACAATCACTGGATTTTGAAATTCTCGAGTCCAACAATACCCCCATTAAAGTTGACATATTACAGCACCTGCGAAGAAAGAACGATAATTCACAGCACCAGTCTAACCAGTTCTACCCCATTAAAACTAACATATTTCAGCACCTGAGAAGAGCGTATGAGAATTCACAGGACATACTGGAATAAAAGCAACAAGTCTTAAAAGAACATGATGATTCTACCTTGCACAGCAAGGAGGCGAAGATCCGAATTGCAAGACAAAGCAGCATAAATTGATGTCTCGCGTGGTTCACTTGCAGCTATAGAAAACATGCGAGGTAATACAGAAAGAAATAACAAAGTAAGAGAATAGAAAAGAAAAGAAAAACAAGAAAACCAGGATAACATCTTAATACAAACTGCTCTTCTGAATAGAGCTGATAAATAAGTAAAAGCATACCAAGCTTCCAAAACTTCGTTTTTCTGGGCCAGTTCAATTCACAAAGTTTTGAAAGCTGAATCTGTTTGTCGTACAACTCAGCCGACGAAGGCAGAAACGGGTGTCCACCATGTGCCCAGAGCAAAGACTTTTGTGAATGAAAAGAAAAGTATGATATTCCTTGCAGGTTCTTCATTTCCTTCTAAACAACACAAAGTCAACTCTAGCATATGTAACAGAGAGATGAAGAAAAGAACAGGACGAAGGGGAAGGCAAAAGAATGAAGTCAATACCTGAAAATTTTCTACTTCTCTTGGGCAAAATTCCCACAATTTCACAGCATCTTTCATCAAAGAACGCCAAATAAAATTTTCTACTTCTCTTGGGCAAAATTCTGACAATTTAACAGCATCTTTCATCGAAGAACGCCAAATAATTAGCGAACATTTTTCTCGGGATGAAATGATAAAATTCCAAAAGAGCATATGATGCTCAAGAAGGTCACTGTATGATTGAAAAAGTACATCAAAAGTCGGTGACTCGACAATCAATTCAAGCACTTTTTCTTCCACCCTTCGTAGCGAACTTAAAACGTGCTCAAAACGTTGATTGCTTTTACCATAGCTGTTCTCAGTCTCATGACTCCATTGCTGAAAGCTAAGTCTCAGTAGGGGAATACACTTGATTGAGTTGATTAGAAGTCCATGACAGGAACTTAACATATCAACAGATGCAGTTGCGTCAACCAATTCCATGGAAAGTCTGGGTATAGACATGACATCTCTCTCAGTTGAACTTAAAGACATAAGCTTTCTACATGAATGAAGTATCTGATTCCAAATAGGATGTTTGATTTCCTTCTTTAGTAAACTAGAAAACCAATTGAAAAATGAACCAAATGGCTGTAATTGAGAACCAAGCCACTCAAACCAGTAAAGATAAAGGCAGTAATCACTTTCAGTGGCCTGCTCAAATGCCCAATTAGCAGCAAAGAACAGCTTTTTCTTGGCTAATACCAAGTCATGGTTAGTTTGCATGCCACAGTTTGCAAGCGTATCATTTGAAGCCTTGGGAAACATAGTGGAACGTAGCAACCTAACTTCCGTGAGGTAAATATTTGCTGCGCCTCTATCAAGTAGATTTTGTTCTATTAGATGACCGCTCGAGCTACTTCCAAATGATTCAGATGCAAACTGAGCTCCCAAGGACTCCAAAAGCATACAATTTTGTCTCACACTAGCCTCTTTTGAGTAAAACACAAAATCCCTCAATTCCAAGGGTATTGGCCATCCTCCAGGCAAACATAACAAGCCATCTTGAGAAGAAGGAAATCTTCCAAGTTCCGACATTGATAAATATGAAATAGTTGCTTGAGCAACAATATCTTTTCCTTCTCCCTCACCGAGGGATGAAAGATATGTATGCTCCCAACTAATTTGGAGGCTCCATGTGGGTTGATTTCCATTTGTGACAAGCCTCTTGAATAGCTGTACCCAGCGTGCAAGTTCCAGATATGTAATGCTTACATCAAGATGGACTCCTTCATGCTTAGCAAAAATGTGGGCTTTGGCCATCATATCAACCAACTTACCAACTGGGATTCCAGAGAGGGTAATAAATCTTTTCACATCTTTGAATTCAATCTCATCCAGATTTTCACTGCATTTCTCGTCAAGCAACCAATTTTGCATTACATATATTTCTACCCCTCTATTCCGCATTGCTCTGGAAACTTCACCATAGCTAGGATTAACTGTGAGGAACATCCTAAATTGAGGATGGGGATGGAGAACCACTGGCTTACCTTCCACAGCCCCACACTCATTAATGGTGATTGATCCAGATTGCTCAACCAAGGAGTTAATCCTATCGAGAACCTGATAGCACAAAACAGAGACCGGTTTACACTTTGGAATAGAATACATTTTAATACTAAAAGGAGCTTTAGTACCATAAATAATAAAATAATTATGGAACAACAAACAATAGAATATACGAACCGTTGGATTGCAAAGGTTTGCATTCTCCAGAACAATCCATTCCCCATTCTCTATAGCCTTTATAAGTAATCCAGTTACCCATTCAAACTTCACAGAATATCTCCTTCTCCGGTAATCTTCCTCCAACTTTTTGATTGTATTAAGAGTACTCTCCAAATTCTTCTGAGACCACGAGACACACAACCTATATATCCGCTGATCCGACCTTAAATTTTCAATAATCTCAACTAACATGGGGATGGACTCAAAGTATCTCATCCTTGGATTCTCAAAGTCTGTTGCCATAGACCCAGTGGAAGGACCATATTCAATAATTGATAAGAAGCCAAGCCACCGTGCAATCAGATCCTTTCTTCGAAAGAATACGTCAAGGGAAGATTCCAACTGCAAGCTGCAATACTCATTTATATAGCTTTCAACTCGAGCAATGGCAAGTCGAAAGTCACGGAAGGCATTGTGTTGCTCAAAGCATCCAAGCAGTTCAGATATATCAGTTGCAGAAGAAAGATTTAATTCATTCAGCACATTTCCTGTGACCTGAGCGAGTAATCTAACCAATGAAGTTTTACCTGAAGATGGTGGGCCAACTAATATGCATAACCAATTATGCTTTACACATTGTGTCACAGCTTCCAAGCTTTTACGTATGCTGGGCAAAATTTTAAGCTCATTATTAAATACTCCAGAAGGTTGATAGCGATTCCTCTCAATTGATATGTTTCCGATGGTTAAGCAACAAGGATTGAGCTGAACTCTTGGTTGCGGATTTATAAATAAGTTCGGTCCAAAAACCTGTTCATATAACTTCATGACTTCTCTTCTATCAGATGGTGTGCGCATTCTTTGCAGGTAAACAGTGCTTAAAAAACAATCGAGTTTTGATTTTTCCGGAGCACCTGAAAAATGTTTAGTGTGTGAGAGAACAAGTCATGTTGATATCAATATAATAAATCAAGATAAGTAATAATCAACCCTGGATAATTTGACATGAACGGATCACATCTCGCAGATTAAACTCCCATGGGGACCCATCTTGACCAAACTTGTGGTACACCATCGTGTCTTCATGTAATCTTCTATTGAATAATACCAATTTCGAAAGAATGGCTCTTGGTATTGATGGATAGAGTGAACTACATATGGAAAGATAATCTTCCTCGACTAACTCGTCAATGTAAACCTGAATCCAGTTGGAAGGAAAAAATCGTTAAGCCATCGACATTCACCGGAAAACATTCACAACAGAGTTAAAACTTGGACGCACTGCCCGTGTATCTAATGATAGACAAGTAATACCTTGGTGAACCTGTTGAGAAAGGACTTCGGAAGACCTTTCCGGCCTCCTCCCTGATAAGAAGGATTCTGACAAGCAAAAACCCTAAAAGACGTTGGACACTTGAAAGAACGACCCAATTCAGGAATGAAAACCTCAGCTCGATGGTCCAATATAGCGTTCAAACCCTAATTTTCATAATCAAATTGTAAAAATCTATGCATAAAAGAACTAGTATTCAATAATAAGCAAAACGTATTCTCTAAATGAAAGATAAATAGCAAATACTGACAAATGATAAATTGAAAGTAATACCTCCAAAACAGATTGTGGTGCAAGATTAAGTTCATCCAGCAGAACCCATGATCCCTTCTTTAGGGCCTGATTTTAGAAAAAAAAAAAAAAAACAGAAACTCATTAGATTTCATAATCAAATTATATTTCAAGACAAAAAACAATTTTCCAACCTGAAGTAGGATTCCATCAGACCATGCAAACTGTATTCCTTCATCACTCTCAACTGGCAAATCTGATCCCAATAAGTCCATTATGTCGGTCTGCACCAAATCAGCCAATTAAAACCTTGTAATGCTAATATGCATATAAGGTTGGATACAATACTAGGAAATCGCAGTGTGGGAAATGAAATAAATGATCACTAACTAAGAAGGGCGTTCACTCAGTAACCTGTTCTGATAGGTTGATTCGAACAACGGTGTGCCCAGAATATTTTCCAAGGGCAACAATTAAACTTGTTTTCCCAACTCCCGGACTTCCTTCCAACAGAACTAGAAGCATGAAAATTCTAAATATCAGAAAGCTCATCATAGAATTTTCTTTCTTATTTAATAAAAAAAATACCACATGCAGGCAAATGAATACACAGACAACAAATCCACGCACATAAATATTTCATTGTTAATCAAGGTATATAATTAGCTTGAAAAAAAGAATACCAGGTTTTGAAAGCTGCATAGCACGCAGCACCCGTAACGCATTTCTACAAGTGGTTGGTGCAAGGAATTCAAATCCTTTAGCATCAATAGTCTCAGCACCTGCACAAGATTAAACAAGATCTTTGCAATCAAGCATATACTCCATAACATACTAGTGCAGACTGCGCTTAATGGAAAGCACTTAATGAGGGATCAAGATCAACCAACAGGCAATAAATGATTCCGAAAGCTTTTGCCCTGACCTTGTGTGATAAATTCAGGTCAAAATAAAACATTGTCCACTTTTTATAACTACTATATTTCATGTAAATTACTTTAGATGTTTCAGTTAAAAAGTCTCTTTAATGTATCATAAACTGCTTGAGTCAAAAAAAGCAAATTAATTTAGGTGATGCATAAAGAATAGTGCTGAAAACCACCAATGACAACACTACATATCTTCTAAGCTTAAATAGGTTCTGTAAGTAATACGCAAATAATGTGGCAAATTAAGTTCAGTGGTTTGCTTCCGGGTTGGACGAGCCCATAACACGAATGCGTTCGGTCTAACACACAACAACACATGAAGTTGGAAATATGCTTCAAAAGTCGGGATGCAATATGAAAATAATTTGAATTCCTTAAAAATCATATGACTTAGTCAATCTAAATCCATATTTTTTCAAATCATCAAGAGGGTGTTTGGTGGGGATTAAAATTAGATTTTTAGTAGATTATGATAGAAGTTTTTGAAATGTGTGGTTGAAAAGTTGTGGGACCATGAAAGATATGGTTAATATTGATTGTTTGACTTTGACTAGGATTAAAATCAGATTTTAATCCGGACCAAACAGGGGCCAAGTGTTTTAACAATTTTAAAACAGAAGAGGGGTCTTCTCATTGTAGAATAAGTAAAGTAAGTAATGCTACAAAAGATATGCGCGAACTTTTTATACAATATGAAGCTGTAAGCTAGCAAGGTAGAAGTACGAGCACGAAAGATAAAACTGCACAAATTTTATTTCACTAAGGATTAACGCTCTGTTTGAGCCCCCTTTTTTGGGAAATGGTGTTTGTAATAGTGAATGTTTTGGAGAATGTGTTGTTAAAAAGTAGGAAAAAGTTTTAGGTTTACGTGTAAAATTATTTTATTGAAAAAATGTGTGTTGAAAATGAGTTTTTAGAGAATAAGGGCTCGAATAGGGGCTAAATCTCCTTCTCCACCAAAAAGAGGAAGGATATGTAGATAATCTTTTGATTCCATCTAGCGAGAACTGCATGTGAAGATTTATGTAGAGTGAAGACTGTAATATATACCTCTTTCAATATAGAAAGGATGAATTCCAAAGTGGTCGTCAAGCTGCATGCTGTCAGCAGATATTGAGAATGTTGAACTTCCAAGATTAGCCCAACCATAAGATTCTAAAGTGGAAAATTTTGAGAAATCGAGTGTATGATTGTACTCCTGTATTAATGAAACAGAAGCACCATTATATTCTTTATAAATATGCTTGTTATCAAAGACAAACTGAACGTGCATGTTAGGCAGCCAACTGAACAAGGAAGAGAAATTTGTGCTGTGTCAAAAGAATAACTAATAAAAGAATGATAAATATATGTGTGTAGCCAAAGATCACTGTAGCAACTTTCAGTTGGGTTCTATGCATGTAAGATGCGAAGGTAAGGTTACGTTCAAAAGCTTGTATACCCTCCACTGACAGAGAATGATTGATTTACTTCTAAAAAAAAAATTCTCTATCACTGATATTCACAAGGAAGATTTACCAATGACATTTTATTTCTTTTCAGAAGAGATATTCAGCAATCAAATTTTTTCTGCCTACTTGAATTAAGTGTAACAAAAGGAATAACCAAAGAATAATATCATATGGCACAGCTAAGGTGTTTTCTATTTGCCAACACATTCAATTTCTTCTTTTTTTCAGAAGAGTCAAACATTAGGGAAATATCATATAGCTTTTTATGTCATTTAAATTATATTTATGTTTGCCTATGCATCTAATTTCTTCTTTTTAGTGAACAAAATGCAGACTGACGTATACAAACCACCACCTTGAGTGTTTCCAGAAGAAAAGTAAGGCAATTCATCCTTAACTCTGCTGCGTCGCTTTTTGGAATATTTGTACCTAGCACATAAGTAGAAGGGTCAACAAAGAAAATTTAGAGGCAAGGTCGGTAATAAATAAAACAATTTAGAAATGATATCTAATAAGTAACAATTAACTCAGGCAGTCCCATGCTGTCCTATCTAAGAAATAGAGAGTGATTAATTATCTTTAGGCAGATAAGGTACTGCAAATCTGACATTTTGATTTGAGTTGAAAACTCGAACTTCTAGCCATTTTTGCATTCTCTCTCCCCATTGAACTTCAATCATAATCTCTTTCATTATCAATAGACAGTCCCTTGGGAAACATAACAATATCCTATTCTTCACTCCAATCCCTCTCTCCATAACTCTTTAAAGCTTCTGAAGTAACTCTCCCTCATCAAAAGAACAAGTTGTGTATCAGATTTAATTTCTGGCCCCTCAATTATGTAGATGTTCTCTATTTTCCAAATATAGAGAAGGAACACTTGCAACATCTGGGCTATATAAACGATCTCGATCTCAGAACTGACATAAAAAATTAGAGTTATTCAACCTATGTCATTAGAAGTCACAAAAGGTCACAGTGGTCTGCCCAAGTCTCTCACAAAAAGACAATGAAACAACTTTTAAGTGCTATATTGACCAGTGTCTCTTTTTGATGTAACCAAAGAAAATTCCAAATGAGAAAACAAGTTCTATCATCACTAAAGAAACAGAGATGATAATTGGCTTTTTGTGAGAACGTGACTATAAATTAATTAATTTCATCTAAAGAGGTAAAAAATGTAGTTAACAAATAGCCTTGGCAAGAAAGCTCAAAGAATTTTTTTACCATTAAGAACTACTTTAGCAAATATGTAAAAACAAACTATGCAGCCAAAACCACAGACATGTACCTAAACTAAGTCCATCTAGTAAAACAAGAAATGCCCCATGTAGAAATGCAGGTTCAGCTTGTAAACTTCCCTCCGTTGCATTGATAAATGATACCCAAGACAAGAGGTCTCGCACTGTAAGTATTCTTCCTGTTTGTAAATGGTTGAACCACTGCATGGCAAAAAAAAAGAATATAAGATAATTGTTGAACAAAGTACAAAAGGTATGAAGTGAAATATGACACTAGCTATCATTCATATCAATAATACAAAACTATACTTAAATACAATTGGAACTGAAGGCCATCAAATCACTATGAAGTTGGAAAAAACAATCAATTAGACAACAAAAGGGATTTCGGAAAAACAAACAGATACCAAGGTATCAAATTCTGCATTGAATGTTTTGGTTATAGAAAACCCTGATCAACCATTTCTACTGGACATACTTTTCCAAACATGCAAGTTCTGAAAAAGGAACCAACATCGCTTCTAACAAAAAAAGGAACCTATCTTCATGGCGTATAGTTCGGATAATTAGCAAATAAACCTCAATGGACTTGCATTTACCATGAAACAATCCTAAGAGTTTACAAGTATATTGCTGAACAAATTATAACGGATAAAACAAATACGTCATCGATGAACAACTGGATAAGAATGTACCTCCCAGAAATTAAGCATGGGATCCACAATACCAGCAATTTGTGGGTTTAAAATCCTGTGGAGAATATTGAGGAAAAAAATCAATAAGAAACAACATATATACACGTAAATTACACCTACATGTATCACGAACTTGCTTCCAAAAGAAAGTCTACTAAATTTACCTCTCCAGAGCAATACTTTTGAGCTCATCTGTGTCACTAACTGAAGGAACCCATATCTCTGTAAACCTATTCCGAAGGGCAGGTGATAGTTCCTTCTTACCATAATCTCCACCAGGATTCATTGTAGCAAGGAGGAAAAAGTTTGGGTGAGCAATTATACTCTCAAGATCGGACCCACCTTTCTCAGCCAAAGACTGCAGATATTGAGCCAAAAATATCAGATAATGCTAAAATTTAGGGCGCGGAAAACAGTTTATAGAAGTGATTGAAGATTAACCTGAACGTCGTAAAACTAGTTCAAGTAATCAAGGAAACCAGGCTGTTTTAAGTTTATTATTTAAACTGAAAGATACAACATAAATATTGATCCTTATCCTGAACTTGAAGAAGTTGGTTGAACAAAGATTGGAAGGTGATATTTTAGGTTAGAGCAAGCTATCACAAAAATGAAGCAACTTTATTTCCACACATGAATTATGAAGGGAAAGGTAAATAGGAAGAAAAATTAAATTGTAAAATAGGCGATCAAAATTATAAAAAGGAGGCAGACGTGACAAAAGTAGAACACGTGAGGAAGACAAATTATGCAAATGTTCAAACAGGAAGGCCCTAGAGAACTTCAACAAGTATATTAACATTGAAGGGACTCATCAGTTTCAAACTTCAAGTACACTTTTCCAGCTCACAAAAGACACCAAAAAACACATTATTCACATATACTTAAGAAAAGACAAACCATTCTACACTGTTATGTATATAGTCTTAGTTTATTTAGAAGCGCAGGCATGATTGCTTCAGTTGAAGGGTAAAATTTTGTGACAATTCAAGGGTCCAAGCACCAATTTAGTGGAAATCTTAGGCAAAGAGAATTGTTAACAGGTGTATACGTGAGAGAGTTTATATATGCATTTATGTATGTATGGTGTGTGCAAGTGTGTGCACTTTAATGGATAAAGCTCATTTTCAGTTAAATATAATCATCAAAAGTTCAGTACTAGGGCATGAGTATAGGTTTATTATTAATGCCAAGTTAAAAAGAACTTGATCAGATGTCGAAATCACTAATTACTCACAAAAGATCTTGTGCAAAAATCCATATATAGAAATGCTGACCAACTTACAAGATGTAATAACAGCTCAAGTCCAAATTTAATTCAAATCATAATCGGGAGAAACCAACAGTGCGTGCAGAAGGTATATGTTATCCAGTGTTTTCAAATAAATAAACCAAACATCAAAACCGTTAACAATGAACAAGTTTCATATCTATTTTTGTCTCATGGGGTGACCAACGGTCTAGCTCTAAGTGACAATTTTGTTCGACTTCTGGCATACATTGCAGTAAAGAACTGTTGGTGGACATCTATTTAAGATACCTAATCATATTAACCAGGGGCTACAACTGAACACAGAGAAACAGCCTCCAAAATGCAATTGTGTTCAAGTTTGGGTGACCAACTTATTGAACAAGTGCCTAGGTTCTGCTGTTTAGAGCCCTCTTCAAACCCAAGGTCATATGTTATGTTACGTTACTGAACTGTGCAAGACAAAACAATAAACAAAAAAGAGGTTTAAGTAAAGCCCAGCTGTGGTAGTCATATCAGAAGATGCAAAACATCCAAGAGACCTATACAAGAGAGGCCAATAAAATCACTGGAGAGAAATAAAAGAAATTCTATTTGAGATAAGATAAATTATAATTCACAAGCATTATCAACCAACTTTCTATTTTTCATGAATTAAGTGATTGGCAGCCCAACGGAATACTATTTTACAGCACCCAGAAAAATCATAAAGTCCTATTAAGAACGCATAAAAATGATCTAGAGGAAGGACTTATAACAAAGACTCACCAGTTTCCTTTCTGGTTCCAAAACACTGTTTAATCTCTCAAGTACACTGTCATCAGCTAAAGAAATCTCATCCACAAGAAACAGGTCACCGTCCTTCATCGCTTCAACAAGAGGACCATCTTGCCACATGAAAATGGTCTTCCACTTCTGAAGAAGTTGAGCTAACTCCATAGTTACTTGTTCAATATAATCAAGGTCTTGTGCAGAGACATCAGGATGCGAGACTGGACCTTGTCTGTAACTATTGATGATTACAGAAATTTTATTAAGAGTAAGAGAGGCCTGATTAATATCCGTCGAAATTGTCTGTAGATAAACAAATCCAAAGAGGACAATTATCAATAGAGTGAAAAATAGTACTATAAATCTATAGTTGAGAAGATAAACATACAGCATCTCCAGGGAAGTGGGTGAAAGTCTTCGACTGCATCAACTTCTCACATAGATTTTGGTAGTCAGAAGTAATTCTTGATCTCTCACGTACTGGATAGAAACCCTATCCATTGAAAGCAGCAAAAAATCATCATATGTTCCATAAGGAATCTTTGTCACAGGGACTTGGAGAAGTCAACAAGCAGTGAAAAGACAGCAACATAAAATAACCAGAAAAGCAAAGACTCTGAAGGAAAAGAAGCACAAACCCCAAGAAAGTCGGAACTTTCTGTGTACTGATGGCAATTCAAAATGTGTAATTTGGAAATCAAAATAATACTAAACAACTGAGCAATTGTCGTTTTCCCTCCTCCAGTTTCACCAACAAGGAGAACAGGTTCACGCATCTTATAACAACGATTAATTAGAAAGTACATCCTCCACATACTTCTTGTCCAAATAATTCTGAAATGCAAACAAAAATAGGGTGAGGGGTCGATATCAATTGGCAAAGGAACCTGCAACAAATACAAGTACTGAAAAAGATACATACTTCTCAATATCTTTAGATTCTCCCAAATATTTTCCAGCAGTCAAAGCCCTGCCTCCACCATCAAGCTCCTGTATTGCAAATAATGTTTTAGCACATTATTTTAATTTTTTTTTCCAGAATGTATTAAATTAAAGAAAATGCACACTTTTAAGTATCCTTCAATATTAATAGAAGCTACTTACCTAGGTATAAAGAACAGTGGAGCTGTGGTTTTTAGAAAAGTTTCTTCTAAACGGTTTATTTATGTTGACTTTCAAACTCTAAAAGCATGCTCTATAATATAAGTTAGATTTTACAAGAAAGCAAAGTTTCTGTTCTCTTAAATAATATTAACATCTCATTGTCTCATAGATTAAAGGTTTTGTTAAAAATCTGACTTGAGACGATATGCTAAAAGTTTTCTATAAAGTCGCATCATCAGCATAAAGTATACCCATAGATGTAGTTAAATCAAATAATAAAATAAAAATTTATTATGTTTTTTTAACAGAAAGAGCTTACAATGAATTCTGATGAACCATACCCTTTGTATAAAACCCAATCAACAACCGTCACTGGATAATTATAAAATGAATTGTTATCTAAGAAGCTAATCGTATCTCGTGAAATACATAAACACTGGTTTTATAGAACAATTATCCCATTTAGTTGCACCACATACCCTGTAGAGAACTATTCAGATTTAAGAAGCTGCACATAATAAAACTAGAAAAATTATACTCCAGAGATAACATGCTCATATACCATTTATTTTACAAATTTATCTATATCACAATCATTTGCCAGCATTTTCATCAACCCTTTTAGTCGTATTTATGACATTACAAGTCTATGCACACAAGTTTCTAGCAATAACATGCACAACAAAATACAAAATGAAATGTCTAGTAATTAAACTTTAGAGCATATGCACAAAATGTGCAGCGTGAAATGTTAAGTTTGAAACCTAGGCCTTCATGAGAGAGAGAGAGAATGCATGTGCATTTTGGACAGAAGCAAATAGAACCTAACCTGCATGTACAAGTTATCCACATTAAGCTTGACTCGCAGCTGCCTCTCCAGAACATCTTGAACAATTTTTTTTTCACCACCATCTCGCAGCCTCTCCGCCATTAGGTAATAACCATCGTATGCTAGATCTTCATAGGATTTTCCTCCGAATGCCTTGAAACGATCAGCCCATCGGAACAAGTCACGGGGGGTTATGAACCCGTGTTTTCCAGCAAAAACTTTACTACTCTGTCGGTGAAATTGCAACTCCTTCAAGACATCAACCATTTTTTTGGCATAGCTTTCGGCGATTTTGCACTTTTTCCCCAATATCGTGCTCAACTCTTCTTGAGGAATTTCATCAACATGAATCTCTACAAAACGGTTGCGGAATGCTCGCGAAAGCATTTTGCGCCCTCCATAGATGGTGGGTGGATTTTGAGTCGCAAACAGCATAAAATGTGGATGTGCGCGAATAACTTCACGCAGTTCAGGAACAAAAAGTTCCCTGTTGTCATCTAGCAACCTGTTCAATGCTTCAAGCACATCAGAAGGAGCCAAGTTAAGCTCATCAAGAACGATCCAAAAACCATTTCGAACAGCCTTAACAAGGGCACCCTCATGGAAAATGAGCTTTCCACTTGCATCGGTGATATAAGAACCTAGGTACTCTTGTAGATCAGTATGGTCATGATTATTTATTCGTACAAATTGATGACCAGTTATCGTAGCAAGATACTTAACAAGGCTAGTCTTCCCACTAGATGTGGGTCCCTGTAGAAGGACTGGATATCTTCCAATAAAAATGGCACGAGCCACGTTTTCCAGATGCTTCTCAACACTACTTGTTAAAACATAGTCTTCATCAGATCCTTTTACCTCCAAGTACGATTTATATGAGACTTCTCGAGGTATATTCCGTCCAAACAAACTTGAAGAGATTAAACTGCGCATCAACTTAGCACTAGGTTTATCCAATAAATTCAGAAAAAACATACAGAAGCCATCATAAAGGGATTTCTCAAACTCAAAACACCTTTGTGCCTCTCTAGTGTATTCCAGTGCACGGTAGAGAGACCTTAAACTGTACTGAGGCCTCTGGTTAGCCCCATCCTGCAGCGTTTCATCAGATTCCCTTTTTGCTGCTTTATAGAAATGAACAATTTTACTAACCAATTCTCTATCTGAATGGTCATCATCCATAAATTGATGAACAAACAAAATCAATTCTTCATCATCCAACACATCGTCAACAAAGTATTCTGTGAATCTGCTCCTTAACGAAAATGGCAAGTCTCTTTTACCAGCATCAGTTGCAGGATTCATGCAAGCAAATATACGGAAGTTGGGATGCCTACACACATAATCAACATCACCCCTCTCAGCCAAACACAGTGATCCTTTCTCTTCTTCAAGGACCCCAATAACTCGCTGCAAGATCTCTGGAGGAGCCAAATTTACTTCATCCAGCAATATCCATTCACCGTTCTTAAGGGCAGTAACAAAGGCTCCTTCGACAAATGAAAATACCATTCCAGCCGATGCATTGACTTGTGTACGAGCTCTTTCAAGCTTCACTGAAAAATTCTCCCAAGCTTTTAAAAGTTCTTCATTCAAAGGTCTCTTCCGCTTCTTACCAGAACTGGAATTTCCTATGTCAACTATCTTCCGGACACCCTTCTGGAAGCCACTTAATAGCATTTTCCATTTCTTTTCAGTCATAAATCTCCTTAAATAAGTGAGAAAGACTTCATTATCCTATATAAAAGAAAGAATTACGTAAATCCCTGTGCAAGCAGACGGCGTTGAAGAAGCGTGAATAATAATATACTTTGGTGAACTATACCTTGGAGGAAAACGTATTAGTAAAAAGGTTCTCAAACTCCTTATACAGAGGAACACATGCAAACCGTGCATCCACAGGTTTGAACCCTCCTAGCAAATCTGCAACATCACTTTGCTGACTCAAGTTCTGAAGCATAAACAAAATTAATGTGAAAGGGTGTCTACAGCAATTTGTAGTCAAATACAGATTCATCTGAGTTTTAGAAGTTACACTTCGGACATACCAAAACTGTAAGTGTCTGACCAAGCCTCGTGGCAAGATTCTGTACAAGTGTGGTCTTTCCAGTACCAGTCTCACCAACCAAGAGAACTGGCTCATTAAACTTAACAGAACAAGCTATTCTCTCAAGAACATGTACAGAACTACGGATCTCAACAAAGGGCTTCTTCTGAGAACGCAACTGAAAAAGCAGATAGAAACATTCAACAAAAAGCACAACTGTCTCAGAAAAAGGAAGGGAAGAAATAGAGAAAATCCAACGCACACTAGCTGCCATTTCAGTTCTTTGAAGGGTAACACGTCCAATTCGGAAATCAGAGCGCAATTCCTGCAGAATTTTAATGTGTGAGAAATTATTTCTGCAGTGGAGTAAAATAAATATCATCATTGAAATAACATAACCTGAATAATGGGTCTGTTAGCAGGATATAATGTCTCTGCAGTTGAAACTGACCACAACTTTGCAATCTCCTTCATTATAGCTAAGCGATTTTCAGCGGAAGTTGAGAAGGATGCAAAAATATCTATAGCCTGAAAACCGAATCACCAAACTTATAATCAAGCTGATCTCATTAAGATAAGTTTGTTCAGATAAGAAATTCTAACAAATGCAGTCATTTTTATCAGACCTCTTTATAGATATTGTCACGTGCATAAGCTGAAAGCTCATCCCAATGAAAGGAAAAGCCCAAGCCCGAAATTCTCTTGCACCATTTGAGAAGATCTCTGCCATTGCCAACAAATGTGGCTTAATAACATTATTTAAACACAACTTCAAAATATAGACAAAAATTATGCATACCTTAATGAGAATCTGCCATGACAATTTGAAGAAGCGACTATTCCAAATTGAACCATAGTAAGCTGGTTGACTCTTTCAAAGGTTTCTGCAATAGAGGACAAAAAACATAGAATGCTTATGTAGATCATGCCCCCAAAAAACATGTTATACCAAAAAATAAAAAGATAAGATGCTTATGCAACTATGATGGTTGCTCTGAATACTATGCATGTTAAACGTACCTATGAGTTTTTCTGCAAGAGGCTCCAACTCTTGATACCAGGCAATTAGAATATTTAGCAAGTCCACAGTAGTTAAAGGCCCAATTTTTACTTTCCTCCAAATTGCTCCAAGTGAATTTCGACCTAGTCAAAAGAAAAAGAAAGGTTCAGTAGAAAACACAAAAGAGATCATGCTGTAATATATTATATATATTAGGATAATAACAACTATAGCATTTCTTTTAATAATTACTGGTTAAGGATATAGAAAAGCCATACACAGATTAGTGACAATGAATCTGCTTTGCTGATCAAATCCCATTGAAAATTATAAATAACAAACAGATATTGATCACATGATAAATTAGTAACCAGTAGTGTAAAGTCATAAAGCAATGTAAGCAGATAAGAGGGAAAAGGACACTAATTTGATTAAAATGCAACTAGGAAAACGGTCAAATTTTAAAGTGCAAGCATCATAATACTTCTTGATCAGTTCGTTCAGTGATAAAATTGCATAATAACATTCTAACAGAAAATTGTTAGAGTTTATGAACAAACATGATAACAACAGCATCACCATCAAAAGGGATAAGAAATTGCATGACAGACCTTCAGTAAAATGAGATGTGTCTAGTTTTGAGCTTGTCACAGTGGAAAATAGCCGAAAGCTTTCGTTCACTCTTACTCCCTGCATAACATCAACACTCTAGACATCAAAACATCTTGAAATTTACATTGAATGGAAAAAAGAAAAATATGCACAATAGCAGTTGGTTTCCATTAAATGAAACACAGTGTCCACAGTAAAGTGGCCACATGAACACAGCAGTGGGTGGATGTGCATGTTAGTAAGAGCTTTTGTGTGTGTAGAAAGAGGGAGAAAAACGAGGGGACTTTCATTGCACAAAACAACAATCAAATTAGTAGAATAAGCATGCAAGAGAAATACAAGATTCAAGAAACGAATCTGTGTTCAAAGGCTGTTTGTCGACAGAAACCTGTTTTATGCACACTAGTAATAACAATAAGTCCCTATTTGACAACCATTATTTTAAAACTCTTTATTCTACATACTCATTCTCAACCACACATTCACACAATAAAATATTCTGAACACAAACCTAAAACTTTTGCCCACTTTTTAACAACACGTTCTCCAAAAAAAAAAATTTATAGGTAATCAAATAATTTTATTAATCAAGGGATAATACACAAGAAGTGTATTATCAATTTAAACAAGAAAGAAACAACATAAAATTAGGCAACCTTCTATGGGATTAGTAATTGCAGCATTAAACCAAGTATACCGAGTCCCTCAGGGCCACTGAGGTAAGTACCAGGCCGTAAACCTCAGGGTCTTGTGGGATTAGTCGAGGTGCGCGCAATCTGGTCCGGACATCCACAGTTATCAAAAAAAAAACCAAGTATACAATTCTCCAAAAATTCACTATTCAAAACTTTGTTTTTTGTCAAATAATGGTCTTCAGACAGGGGCTAAATAATAAAAACAAGTGTATAGTCTTTTGAAATTTTTAGCTGCACTTAGAAATACAATATTTTACCAATCAAGTGTCCTGGGAAAAAAAAAATAGGAATACTTCAAGTGTAGTTGCATCCATATCTTCAGGGCCCCGTGGGATTAGTCGAGGTGCGCGCAAGCTGGCCCGGACATTCAAGGTTATAAAAAAAAAAAAAGAAAGTTGCATCCATATTCTGAAGTATCTTATGAATCTACATTTTAATCTTGAAACATCTAAATTCATCCTAGGTTGGATCCCCATTTTAGTTACATTGCTTAGTTGCTTCGAAGATAATTCAAATCAGGGACCCAAAAACACAAATCTGTTGAAATATAAGAAAAGCTGTCTGAAAGCCAAATAACAGTTAACGAGCAATCTCATTTTCCGTTCATGAACTTTTTAAAGATTTTATATTGCTACTCTTAACGAAATATAAGACCTTGTCAAGAACACGTTTGGAGGATTTCATAATTATGTTTCAATTGACAATAACAGCATGAACTGATACAGAAAGATTGGCATCATGAGTTCTAACAAGCTCTTTCGTAACCAAAAAAAAAATGACAATTTTTGTGATGACAGACTTCAAAATGCTGAATTATGCAAGACAACAATGTAGAGTCCCCTTGGAATCAAATATGAAGAAGGAAAAGCCATACCTCCCCATGACTAGTTAAGAATGTAGTTGCACCTTCTAACAAAGGCAATAAGATAGATTGAATATCAGGAGGCGCTTTGTCAACATCCTCAAAGACAACCCAAAAACCATCTGAAACTGCCTGTTAATCATGATTTTATACAGGTTATAACATGGTAGCGCAAAGTCAATAATATTATTTTATCTAAATTGGGAACAAACCTGAGTAAGAGAACCAGGTTGCCATCTGAATTCTCCAGGTTGGTCCGTAGAAACATAACTCCCAACTAACGTTTTCCCATCAATTTGCTCATCCATGTGAATGGATAAAACTTTTTGGATTGGTGTCGAGGGGAGGAGTAGAAATCAGAAATATTACACAGAAAAACAGAATCATGAACTGTTTAAAGCATGAAGGGCATGTCTATCCTAAACAATCACTGATGCTAAAAGAAATTCACCAAAATACAGAATTAACACCAGGTAGACTATTATATACATGCATGTCACGTGTTTAACAACCACAGTTACTATTTGGAAGTCGCATGGCAAGATTCTGAGCAATCCCCGGGTATATATCTAGAAAACCAAGTATATATCCTTGTTCCCAATCATTTTAGAGAATTCATGGGAAAGTAAATAAACATAACAGAAGGACGTGTATAAATCTAGATCATTGACAACATTGACCATTTTTGAGTACATAGCATGTGTTGCTTCAATTTATTATGGACTCCTGTTAGAGATTAAACCATCGCTGCTTATAAAAACACAGAGTAAAAAATTACACAGCAAGGAGTCTCTGATCACCAATGTTGCAAGATCACGTTGTGAAGATACAGTTTGAGTATTGCAAACAAATAAAAGAGTTGAAGAATCTGATTTGCACTAGAATAGCATTTTTATGCCACCATCTTGACTTGGACATATTTCACTCATCCTTGAGGAAAGCGGTGTAACGTAGACTAGCCCTAGTTGCTGCAATCTAATGCTGCCATGTGGAAACCAAACAAACCTGGAACTTTCTGTATAGTGTCCTCTATAGGTTAGTTTCTATGGTGAAAGAGAGCTAAAATCTAGACCCTTCTATTTTTTATGGGGGGATAACTAAATTTTATCAAAAGCAACTAGAGAATTGCACCACTGGAAACATATATTGCAATGGTCAAACATGCAACAAGAAACATCAGCAAACTGAGATTTATCCACTATATATAGAATTTGGATGCATGAAAACAAACAAAAGACCTGCTCACTTGGTTCTTGCATCATAGAAGGAAAGGAAATGCAACAGTAGCAACAGTGTTCTATGCATGACGCGCCAAACAAAAATATGTAGATCACAGAGCATGGAATAAACACCAATTCTTGAAAAGCACGAATAATTTGGAAAAACAAAACACGGCACTTTGACGAATTAAAAAACATACCTCTTTTACCGAGATCCCTGGCCAATTTGCAAATAAGTGCCGTTTTCCCGGCACCAGCGGGACCATAAAGAAGAACTGGCCATCTCTGACTCACAGCTATCATGACCATCTCAAAACTTTTCTTCACAGCAGATGTCAAGATAAAGGGATTTCCAGAATTACTGAATATATGAGGGAATCAGATTAAACAATGTATAATAAGAAAAAGGGGTGAGCATAATAAGAGCAACTTATGCATACAAAAAGCTGAAAATAGAAGAAGAGGAGAAAGACGGCCCAACAAACCACGCATTCCAAACTGGAAGGGGACACCTTTTCAGGAACTAACTCTCACAAATTTGATGGGAGATCATCAACATTTCTACAGTAACATAGCCTCCTTTTGGGCTCCATTTTTGTGGAAATGCATTTTTCTCTTCCTTATTTTCAACCACGCATTCTCCAATAAAATAATATTACACATAAATCCAAAATTTTACCTTAATTTTTAACTAGCATTCTCCAAAAAATCACTATACTTAATACATTTTCCCCAAAATCTATTTTTAATGGAGCCGAAACAGGGGCATAACAACACAATCCCCTTTTCCCACACTTCATATTTATAAAAATTACCATGTCTCCAGCATGCTGCTGAGATTTGATGGCACAGTCTCATGAAGCATTCTGGAGGATGCAGAGAGAGAACTAAGGCTGCAAGGCTCTAAATAATGACGGTCATTGATATTAGTACATTTTCCAAACGAAGCCGTCTTTTCTTCCACAGAAGATTCAAGATACCATCCTGCTTTCTCCAATGATACATCCATACAAAATTCTTGCCAGCTGCAAATTGTAAAATGCAAGAAAAGTTGGGAGGAGAAGAGAGCGAGCATAGACAAATTTAGAGAAGCAGAATTGAAGTTAATTGTATCTTAGTTTGAGACATCCTATATTTGTTATTGCATGCTAACTACTGAATCAGCAGCTTTTATTCTCAAGATATGAGCTGAACTGTTTCCACTTCTTTTTTTTATGCTTCCTCTCCTTCAGACCTTTGTATGGTTACTTTCATACTAAAGAGAATGGAATTGATAGTAAAAGTAATGCAAACCTTCAACGAGAAAGTAAAGAAAACATACCGCAACCAATTCTGAAAAGCTTCTCCGGAGTCGAGATTAAACTTCGTAGATGCTTTAAAACTCAACTTCAAAACCACCAAGAGTATTTGTATACCACACCATCTTATGTCAGAGACATTCATCCTCAACTGTGTGTCCTTGCTGGGGTCAAGGTTTGCAGATTGCCGTACGAGGTCCAGAAAACAGGACCAGTCCCACAATCTGGTGAAAATCGCAGGCTCTAATACAAGGAAGCGGTACGATGTTCGTACAACATTCAATATTTGAGGTGATCCCTAGAAGACAGTGAACTTAGGTAATTATCAAAATGCATAAAATAGCTGGAACCACGAGGACATCATGCTAGGTGGTGTAACATATAAGTTTGCAAGAACTGCTAATGTTTGGTGACAAGCAGTAGACTTCTGCAAAACTGAATATATAATATATCTTGGTCTATCGCATCATACTGAATAGATGGTAAATTATTTCTTGCTAAGTTGAACAACCTATTACATACAGGCGATCAAATACTTCATATATTTATTTGATATCTTTTTATAGTTTAACAACTTAAATGTTTTACTACATGTTCACACATTTACAATATTTTCTATGAATCTATATCAAATGTATCAGTTTCATTACTTTAACATTTTAAAGCATTATTTACTTGATGTCAATGACCGGTTCACTTGAACACAAATCAGTACTGCAGATTTCCTACTTTAGCTTTACCTCGACCAGGGAAGTATGTTAGTCATCACAACTTTACTTGTTTATATGGATTGTTAAGTCATCACTGAAAAGTAGGAATTCAAATTAAAAGAATAATAGTTGCAAACAGGGTTGGTGCCCAACACAGATAACCGCTGCTTGTGTTTGTTAACTTATAATTGCATTCCGAAAAAATTGTATTTACATGTTATAGCCAGAATTGCTTTTCATCATCTCCCCAACCAACATCAGCAGGAGGAGAGAAATCAGAGGAATGAACCCTCCAGTAAATCTAGATCGTGAGGATGATTGAATTATGTTTGAAGTAAAATAGAAACTGTTGTAAAGAAAAATTTATCATTAGCAAACAAAAGGAAAATAGAGTAGAGAAATAGCATACGATAGATGATGCCTTGGAAACTGATTCACTTGATCTGAGTCTTTCGAACGGAGGAGGAGCACTTTTGAAGTAGTTCAGCACAGGCCTGTAATAGGGTAAAACACAAACTATTTGGCTTTACAAAAGAAATTGCAAGTTGGTTGAGAACAATGACCCACAAATAGTGATACGAGAACACAATAAAAGCCCTAAACAATTGAATTAATCCTCAGATAATAAAGTTAACTCAGCACAACTGCTTATTCAAGGTTGGTTACAGATACACTCCCGTCATGATTACCATCAATTTATCATTTTCTCCTCCTCCTCCTCCTACCATGGCAAATTACTTAGTTACTCTTCCAAACTTGTGTGTCCACTGTTTTTCTCAAACATCCTTAGTTTCTATTACAAATCAAATATACCCCTCGTCAGATTAAAATTGAAGTATGAACATGGCTTCACTTGTACACTCGTGTGTGTGTCACATTTTTTATGTAGTACGGAAAACTTATGAGAGACGAAGAGAACAGAGAGCCGGCAGAAACAAACTGAACAAGTTGGCTTACCCCATAAGAAAAGGAACCAAATCAAGGGCCCGACAGAAGGCCAGGCAAGCAAGCTCATGAAGACGTAAACCCTTCCCACTTCTTACATAAGATTCGATAATGCTGACAACCTCTGCATTCTCCTTATTCTCCACTTCTCTTAGAAATTTGTCCTCATCAAATGTCACTGTTGAATCATCAGACCTCAAATTTGGCACCAGATGAAGTGAAGACACCGCCTGATCCACGATCTTCTGTGCAATTGGTCGAAAACACCCCACCAACGGGATTGTATAATTCGGGTGAAGAAACAACCCCACCGCTGCATCCACCACCTCTTTTTCGGTCACCTTTTCTCCCTGTAACCCCAGTAATGAATTAAAAGTAACAGATAAAAGCATGTGCAAACAAACACAAATAACAAAGGCTCTGAATATATTAATTTAGTACCTTCTTTTGCAAGTCGTCGAAATAGGGAATAGAAGCAAGCTTTGGACACCGAGCAAGAAACCTTTGGAGCTCAACTTCAAGGCGAAAGCTCCCATCAATAGCCATTTAAAATTACTGCCAAATACTAAAAACAGTGCTGTCTATTGATTTGAGAAGGTTTTGTTGACAAGTCAATGGTTTTGCACTTGGACAAGATGGCGGAGTTGGGAACTGCCGGTGGGAAAGAAAATAACAGAAGGAGAAGCGGCGGTAACCTGCAGGGTTGGACCGAATTTTATATTATTGTATGGGCTGGGCCGCTGGAGTCTCGTTAATCAAATTATAAGGTTTATACTTTGAGAAGATTTTAAATGTCTGCTTTCTTTGTCAGAATTTTGAAATATCAAACTTAAAATATGATTTATGAAATGCAAACTTTAAAAACAGGTCTAGATGTAATTTTCTCTAATTTTTTTATTGATATTAAGTTGCATGATCAAATTTATTTTATTTCAGCTTTAAAAAAAAAAAAAAAAAGTTGCATAGTCAAATTTATTTTATTTGAGTTTTTTTATTTTTTTTTTATTTTTAGGCAAATTTTAATGTTATAATTAAAATGATTTAGTACTATATATTTTTATATTAAATTTAAATTTATTTCTATAATTGTTTTTAAATAATACATTGGGATTGATTTCTTTTTTATTTTTTTATTTTTCTGAAAAGAATTTATTTTATTTTTAAATTTAAATTGATTACAAATTATAATTCAAATGTCTAAATTAATTTTATCGAAAGAGTTGATAAACAAATTAATTTATGAGTTCATTTTTTGACAGCCAATATTAATTAATTTGAGCATAAGTAAATGAAATTTTAAAGTGACTTTATTCAAAACGTTGTCCAATACTTATATTTGAGTTCCTTGGTGTACCAAAATTTTATTTCTTGTTTTTATTCATGTTGATTTATATATATAGTAATCAAAACATCAGAAATTCAATATTATTAATTATAAAGCTATAAATACTTATATTACAATAAAATAAAATAATTGTTCTTTCATTTAAAAAAATTGTAAGATGTATCTCTATACCTGTATCCAAAATTCGAATCATTTTTAACCATATTCTCATATCTTAATTTTTAAATTGAGAAGGATCTGGCTCTTAAATATGTACCCGTATCCGACACCCGCACCCAAGTCCGAGCATCGTAGCCAAAAATTGCATGGTGAAAAGAAATCTACTTACAATGGCAAACCCAAAAATAAATGCTGAAAATAATAAAAACAATAAATTCGTCTAGCACTATCCCTAAAACTTTTATTACTGCAACCCAGAAAATAAGTACGGTCAAACATGACCAGCATGTCTGGTGTTCTTTTTCGAATTTCATCCTCTTCAATCTCAAATTAGTTGAAGAAAACATATGTAAACCTGACCTGATCTGGCTTATGTATTTCACGAATTGGATGTGAAAAGCGAAGGCTTAAATATGGTTCCTAATTTATAAACAGGGTTTAGGGTTTAAGTTTTGCCATATTTTTATAGTTGTATTAATAAATTCCAAAATAGAAATTCAAATAGAATACGATTTGTCTGCGGCGGGTTGTCTATGGTTACAACTTCGGTCTAGGTGATACTAGATGATAGGCTAAATGAAGGGTAAAATTAAATGATTTATTTTATTACACCCATCATTTAATACCACATTAACGTCACCTAAACTGAGTTTATAACAATAACATTACTCAAAGAAAATTCACGGGAACTTGGTCTAGAAGTCAAGCGCCAAATTGATAAGCCCATTAGGTTTATTTTTAGCACGCCATTGAGCCCATCTCAAGCCTGTACGGGACACTGGCAACGTTTGACACCCAACACAACCTAGATTACAGACCCATATGTGGATCTGATCCAAGTGAGTTTGGATCCACTCAACAGTTCAACTTTCATTAATCCATACACTTGTCGACGCACCACATTTCACACCCTCAACCCTTATCTGGTATATTCAAATGAGACTTTTAATAAGTCTTCGGGTATTTTAAAAAGTTTTAATTTAATATACTTTTAGAGGCTTTTTAAAAGCCTATAAAAGTCTCAATTGAACACATCAATACTTTTAGAGAGTTTCTAAAAGTCAATATTGAATATCTCAAAACTTTTTTAAATCTCAATAAGTCACTAAAAGCCTCAATTGAATACACCACATAAGAGTTGAGGGTGTGAAATGTGGTGCGTCAACGGGTGTATGGCTTAATGAAAGTTAAATTGTTGAAGTGGATCCAAACTCACTAGGATCGGATCCACATAAGTCTGTAATCAGGGTTTTGTTGGGCGTCAAACATGTTCTGTACATGCTTGAGATGGGCTAAATGGCGTGCAAAAAATAAACCTAATGGGCCTATCAAATAGGCGTTTGACTTCTAGACCAAGTTACGACGAATTTTCTTTGAGTAATGTTATTGTTATAGCCTCAATTTAGGTGGCGTTAATGTAACAATAAATAATTGGTGGAATAAAATAAATCATTTAATTCTACATTTCATTTAGCATATCATCCAATGTCACATAGATTGGAGTTGTAACCCTAGTGGGGCAGGGGCTACATAGCATTTCTCATTTTCTTTATATATTCCAATCCATACCAATATCGCAACATCTAGTTGATATGATTTTGCCACCAACCCGCCCTCAACTATACTAACTCTAAACCCGACCCACCGACCAATAGACAACCCGCCGCAGACTAACCATATTCTATTTGAATTTCTATTTTGGAAATAATAAATCCGACTATAAAAATATGGTAAAACATAAACCCTAAACCCCATTGGTAAACTAGGAACAATATTTAAGCCCTCGCTTTTCACCTCCAATTCACAAAATGCAGAAGCTAGAACAATCAGGTCAGTTTTACACGTCTTTTTCAACTAATTTGAGATTTGAAATTCGAAAAAGAACACCAGACATACTGGTCATGTTTGGTCGTACTCATTTTTTAGGATGCAAGAATAAAAGCTTTAAGCAGGGATAATGCTAGACGAATATTTTTTTTTTTTGAAGTCTTGAATTATAATTCAAATTTTTATTATTTTTAGCGTTAATTTTTGGTTGTGCTAATGTAAGCGAAGGTTAGGTTGGGTTGGGTTTTTACTCAACCCAACCCAACCCAACCCAACATGTTCGATTTGATATAAAATTAACCCAAGCCAACCCAATTACGTGTCGGGTCGGGTTGGGTTGGTCAGTTTGTAGTTCACATTTTGTTAATAACCCTAAACAAAGATAGCAAGGTAATATTGTATTAACTAGGGTATTGAGATACAGTAGCATTAATCAATATAAACAATTAAGGCACGAGTTCTTAAAATTGAACACAGTAATGACTAAAAACCAAGCATTGCATTGGCATAAGAATGTCAAAAGAGTTCCACATGATATTACACACAATAAGAGACATAAAAAGAAAATTGCACAATACCAGGCTTCAAAATCCACAACCAATAAGAGACATAACAAGAGAAAACATAAAGTGGCCCCATACATATGAAGCCAGTATGTTAGATTCTCGCTTATGTGATGTTAATGGTGCACGTGGAGGAAGATTCGATAGCAAATCATCTAATGGTGCTGCCGTGTCATTTTCTTCACATACATCCACATCTATTGTGTCCATTTTACACCTACATTAATACAGCCACAAAAAAAGTTCAATATAAATGGGACATAAATCACTTAATTCAATCATAAAAAAGCAGCCACGGGATTAATATAAAATTTTCAAGTAGACAAGTATGAAAAAACAGATTAATACACATACTAATAAATTATACTAGTAAACTAGTATGAAATGGGATTAAAATCAAACGTGGCATTCACTTTTCAAATCTTAGAATATGCAAGACAACAAAAAAAATGAAGAGTACCAACGACCTCTAACCGTGGACTATTGACTACCGACGTCGACAACTAAAAATCGAAGCTCGACGTCGATTATTTGATGATGATGAGAGAGAGAGAGAGAGAGAGAGAGAGAGTATTATTAGGTTTATGGTTGTGTTTTGTGTTTGTAATTGTACGTGGTTCGTAACTTTTGGTTATGTACTTTGGTTCGATTTTCACGGATCAACACATGAACCGACACAATCTGACCCACCTTCTTAACCCAAAAATGGGATACTGACACGGGATATGGATCGGATAATTAGTTTTGCACTTAGACACCGCAGCGAGAAGATGGCGGAATTGGGAAGTCTTGCTTCTCGATTTCTGCATGTGGCTGTAGAAAGAAAATAGCAGAGAAGGAAAGGCGATGTCGACGGGTAACCTGCTTGAAATGGGTTGGACCGAATTTTAGGATTGTTTTATGGGCTGGAGTCTTGTAAATCAAATTAGGGAAAAATTCATATTTCAGATTTACCTACATACCATTTCAAAAATAAGAAAACAAGTTTTAAAATTCTAAAATCAGATTAACATATACATACACTATATATATATATATATATATAACCCATACCACCTCCACCACCATTGTCGCTCCGACGATCGTTCCGGCGACTATTCCGGTGACCGTTTCGCCATCGATTTATTCCGGCGACTGCTCCGAATCGTGACTTTACAAAACAACATGTGACCTGTTAATATTGATCTGTGACCCGTTTATATTGATTTGTGACCTATAATTAACATGTGACTGTGATCTGAACGACTGTGACTATGATATGTGACCTCAAACCTGTGACTGTGATCGTGACTGTAATATGTGACCTTAAGGAAAGTGACTGTGATATGTGACCTCAAACTTGTGACTGTGACCTTATCGACGAAATAATTAACCACAGTTCTATACAATGTGGTCAGAGCTATCAAATTAATTGATCATATAGATATGTCACCCATCTGTATTGATTTGTGAATTTTATAGGTCACCGATTATTTCGAGGTCACAAATCAATAATTTTATAGGTCACAGATTATTTCATTGGTCACGGATCACAAAATCAACATTTTTCTCGGTCACAAATCAAAAATTTTATAGGTCATAGATTAATTTTTCAGTGACAACTTAATTAACTGTGAGTCACCGTTCGAATTTTAAGGGTCCCAGTTAACTAATTGGTCACAAGTGA